>JASGXE010014145.1:0-11990 GCA_030068105.1 Sinentomon sp. SZTP_YWyxl | reverse complement strand
TTTTTTTTCTGACTTTTTGAACAATGATACCTATATAAATAGAAATGAATAGAATCCAACGAACGTTCAAAGAATTTTGGAATATCTCCAGGAATATTTACGCACCCCAAATCCCGAACGTAAACCATTGATGCAAATTCCAGCACATCAAATGAGTTTATTCACGTACCCGCCATATCGAACCGCGAGTGAAGTTGAGGAGCTCGACGTGCATTGTGTGCACAGAATAATATGGAATCTGGCAGTGGCCAATGGGCAAATTCGATTTGTTTTTGCCTGCATACTGCCCAGGGTATGTTGCTGCATTCACTCGGGCTTCTCTCAAAGTTTTACAAGAAAAAGGAAAAAATATTTGTTTTAAAACACCTTGTTTTAAAACAAAAATCACGTTTTAAAACAAGTTTTTTTTCTGGCTGTTTTAAAACAAAAAAAGTGTTTTAAAACATCCAATTTTGTTTTAAAACAAATGTTTTGTTTTTTTTCAAATGTTTCGTTTTTTTTGCAACCCTGTTTCTGATCTGAATGGCATTACACTCCTTGGATCCCAACAAATTAGAGAGAGCACGTCCATGTTTCTTGAACCTGTTTCTGAAGCCGAGCTCAGGACTATCATTGTGGGACTTCGCATTACTGGACCTGGGTGGGATGGTATCAGTTGTAAGGTGCTGAAACTAAATCTTTTGCCTTTGTTGAACACGCTACTTCATGTTGCAAATCTGATGCTTCAGGATGGGCATTTTCCCTACAAGCTGAAAGTTGCAGTTATTGTTCCCGTCTATAAATCGGGTTGTCGTTCGGACTGCAGCAATTATCGTCCAATTTCAATTTTGCCTGCTCTAAGTAAGGACTTTGAAAGAATTATCTATTCTCGTCTGTATAAATTTTTGGCTAACCGTTCCATACTTTCTGATTTTCAGTTTGGTTTTTTACCTGGTAGGTCTACAAATGGTGCACTCAGAAGCATTGTAGACTTTGTTTCTGCAGCCAGGAATAGAGGTGATCAGAGCGTGGGACTTTTTCTTGATCTATCAAAGGCATTCGATAGGGTTGATCGTGCTATTCTCTTGCACAAGATCCATGGCTATGGAATTCGAGGTTTACCTTATGCCCTTCTAACTTCCTACTTGGCTGATAGAAGTTTCTGCGTAAAAGTTGGTTCAACCATCTCTGAGAGAAAGGTCATGCTTAGGGGTGTTCCCCAAGGGAGCATTTTGGATCCTTTATTGTTTGTCATTTACCTCAACTCCCTTTTTGATAGTCTTGTTCCCTCAACTGTTGCCATAGCTTTCGCTGATGATGTCACATTTTTATTTTCGGGTTCAAACGACCATATTTTCAATCAAATTTGTGTTGCGTGGACTCGAATTTTGGAGTGGTTCAGGGCAAATAAGCTGGAAATTAATTTTTCCAAACCTCATCTCATGGTGTGTAAGCCTATAGGTGATGCCCCTTCTTTTGCCAATCTGGTGGTGCCTGGCTACTCGCCTGTTACCTGGGTTGATCAAATAAAACTGCTTGGAATACATTTTGATAGATCTTTAACTTTTAAACCTCATATAAATGCTGTCTTGAAAAAATTGTCATTTGGTTTGTATTTGTTGAGAATTGCATGTAAACACTTGGATTTAGTTTCTTCCAGGCTTCTTTCTTTGTTCTTATTTTGAATCCCATTTGTTGTACTGTGTTGATATTTGGGGTGTTACTTCTAGGACATCTTTAAATCCCCTTGTCGTTTCTCAAAAAAAGGCTATTCGAATAATTGGGGGTCTCCCATTTAATGCACCAACAAAGCTTTGTTTCCAGCAACTGAAGTTACTTAATCTTTTCCAGTTAGTTGCATCACGAGTTCTGGATCAAATGCTCGCATGGCTCTTCAAAACTGGTGGAGGGCCTGATTGGGTATGTTGGTCAAGTCGTTCGGTTTAGGACTCCAGACCCTCCTTGAAGTACATGTTAAGGCCACTTCCTCCTTGTCATAAATATGGGAAATTCTCCATTCAGAATGTGGGTATTAAGTTATGGAATGGTTTGCCTGTGTGTCTTAGACATCCTGCAAAGCGCAGAGATTTTCGACTTAAATTAAAGGCTGCTATGATAAATGAAGGTTTATTCTTTGATGGGCTGTATTTGGCCTGATTTTCATTTCTTCTGTGAAATTTTTGTTTCCATTTCCAGAGGCACAATACCAAATTGCAGTAAATTGGGTTTCCTTTCCGCATTTGCTGGGTAGTTGTCAGAAATCCTATTGAACAAGATTAATCATGAATAAAAACTTTCCTGTCTACCAGATCTTACTGTTTCTCTATGGAAGTCATTTCTTACTTCCATGTTCCTCCCGTAGGTGGTAGGAATAAGGTTAACCTCCTCCCTAGTCCAGGGTTACCTATTGTTTTAATTTTGTTTGGGAAAATTGCATAGGTAGGTAGGTACCGAAGATAAAAGCAAATGAATTTGCAATAGGAAGCAAGTTTTTTTTTTTCACAGTCATGTGGATTGCCTATCTACTTGTTGCTTACCTATTTGTTTGCTAATTCTTTCTGCTTTTTCTTTTCCCTTTCTGTTGTGCTCGCATGTGCACTCATTGTCTAGGGATACTTGCCACACATCTTTGTGTAATGACACATGCCAACGCACCTACTTGTTTTCTCGACTTGGTGCTTCATGGTGATTTATTCAATGGATTTCGGATGGTGCTGTGCTGACACAAATTCACCAATGTCTGACATTGCTCTGTGATGCGTCTCCAATGTGTGGTAAGCCTCCTGTACCTATTTTAAACTATTTATTTGAGCTGTATCCTTGGTGGTGAGTTTGCATGCGCGACAAATAACAATGTATAATTTTGAAATTGGAGTTGGAGAAAACAAAATAGAAATAGAAAATAGAGTTCATAAACCCTGCTGCTGTGGATGAGCACCGGCCGGAGATAACGACGCACACCAAGGACACCCCCACCAAGCCTGGAACGATCCCTGCGGAACACAGGATAATTGCTTGGGAGAATATCAACCTCGGAGCATGATTCATCCAGCCAGGTCTCAACAACAGCAACACAGTCCAAATTGGCGGAATCAAAAATTGGATGAAGAGCCCGACGTTTGGGAAGCAAACTTCGGACATTGAGCAGCAATATAGTCAATTTAAATCTTAATCGACTGAAAGAACTGTCGACCTCAGGAGAAGATGTATATGTCGATTGTCGGGGAGAAAAATGGCAAGCTTAACCCCAAAGCATGGGTTAAGCTAAAAAAGAATTGATTGATTGCACCAATCCAGCAGGCAGCAGCCACCTTGGCAGTTGGCAGCACCACTTTTGGAATAGTGCAATCCATCAGCGGAAATACTGGACTTCTGTAGACTCCTCAAATCGAGGAAATTCACATTGACATTGACAAGGTTCCGCCGGCAATACATCAAGAGGGAATCGTTCAGCTTCTCAATTTTTGCAGACAGCTCACGATTCCCCGGTCGAGGAGGAACAGAGCAAATGTTGATTGCTCCTGGCATATTAGGGTATGCCAGGCTCAGAATGGTATTGAGATCTCCAATCAAACGGGTGAATGCATGGAATGTGTCTGCAACTGAGTTGTGTTCCACATCCACTTCCCCAACCACCAGATTGATCAGAGCTCTCTGCTTTCCGGAGAGGCAGCCCAAACAATTCCTGAACTTTAAATATGCTCCAGGTATCGTGAGACCACCCTGCCACCGAGTATACCGACAGCAACTGCCAACCGATGTGAACGAAGGGTATAAACGCCTCAAATTCGAGTTGCCAATGGTGATGACAACATCACCACTGGACGCCTTGTCAGATGAAACCGGGTCCCTTGCATCATGTGATCCAGCACAGTCACCACGGACGGAGTCACTCTGACCCTGTGTGTCAGATGCAGGCGATGCAGCATCACAGCCATTGCTCAGCTGGTTGTGTGAACATTCCGGAAGAGGCTGAGGCTGTGGCTGTAAGCAATCAGGAGGAGCTGAAGGTCCGGGCAACTGAATATTCAATCCACTATCCAGAGAGGATAACTTCCAATTTCGTTGTCCTTGCCCTCAGTTCTCTTATCTCCCCCGACTGCCCTCAAATCCTGCAACGAAGAGGCAAATTTCCTGCATCAGAAAACGAAAAGTCAAGACCGAATGCGGCAAAAGAAACCCAATCATGACATCCATCACATTGAATCCACTGTGGCGCCGGATTGGAATTCATTTTCCTGGTCTTGTTGTTGCTGCTGACGGCAGCTGTGCGTCTTGGAATTTTTGAGCGGGGAGAGGGGGACGGACCAGAATTGAGCTCAACATCGCCACAGCAAATGAGAATACAGCACAGGCATGCAGCCAGTTTCAATGGAACAGCCCGAGAAGGAATCCATATCAAGTTGAAATGGAAGAGATGTCCCACAAAGAGATCGGAATGTTTTGTTTTGTTTCTGGATCTGGAGTGTGATTGAAGGGCTTGGTTGAAACTCTGTAACCCTTCGAACACATCCGTACCCACGCCAAGTCCGCAGCCAGGGTTCGCCCAGACAGTTAAAATCAGGAAATAAATTGAAAGGGAATGAAAAACTGCCCGAGCCACGAGTCGTATCTAAAAATTTTGCTCGGAAATTGTGCAATCAGAAAAGCACGAGCCACATAATTTTTTTTTCCAATCCACTTCCGCGGACAGCAGCATCGCAACAGCCAATCACGTCGTCTCAATTTGTGACGTCATCAATTTTCGCATTTTTGCCTTGCCACCACTTTTTGCCATTTGGCGTGTTTGCCACCGCTTCGCAACTCTTTCTGGGGTCGCAATAGGGTTAGGTTAGGTCAGGTTAGGTTAAGTTTGGTTTCGAAAATTGGATGTTGAAATTGGCTGGAATTCCCAACAGCCAATCAGAGACGCGCATGCGGAAGTGGATTGGGAAAAAAATGTGCGCCTGCAGATTCAATTTTTTCCACACATTTCAAAAAACGCGTCCGAACGCGTCGGTGGCAAGAGAGGGAGTGAGGGCAGAGGGAGTGAGCCTGTTTCCACAGAGACGGAATTTTGAATGTGAACAGGCCGCATGAGAAAAATGTCCAAGATAGAGTTAGAAACAGGACGAGTGGGAACCTTGACCAATTGATCAAGGCAGAAGTCAAAACAGAAATCGGTTGCAGCTCGATTGACAGAGAGACCATAACAGCAATTAGCCTTGGGGGAAAGAGTATCCCAATTCAAATCTGGAAGATTGAAATCGCCAGCAATGAGCAAGGGAGTCGTCAAATCGGCAAACAAATTAAGGTTAACCAACTGAGTGGTTATTTCATGGAATATCTCAGGAAAGGAATCTGGAGGACGGCAGCCACCAACGACATGGAACGGTTTACCTAATGCTTTCAGTGTAAGGGAACATTTATGAAATTCCTGTGAAGAACTAGTATATATAAGGGAAGAAATGAGTGAGCAGCGTATCGCAACCAAGACACCACCGCCAAATCTGCAGCGATCCCTGCGGTACACAGTGAAAGATGTTGGAAGGAATTCATGGGTGCCAATGCTGTCATCAAGCCAAGTCTCTGAGGACAATGATATCAGGATCATGCAATTCGAGAAGTGTTGCGAGCTCAATGGATTTATAGCGAATGCCGCGGCAGTTCAATTGGAGGACAGAGAGGTATAAGAATTGCAAGATCTTGTCTGGGGAGAACTCGACGGTATGCCAGAAAGCCTATCTGTGTGCAAATAACAATTCTCCTGAACATCAGAAAATTCAGAAAAGGAAGCAGCGGTAAATGGATCTGCCAGTATAGCGAGAGACGAAAGAGTGAGACAAGATTTAGGCCTTTTTTAAGCCCTAAGTAGGAGGTCTTCGGAATGAGCGCGGGCAGTTTCCCAACAGCGAGCTTGAGAAGGGCTGGCATATGCTGTGGAACAGATTCCCGAGAACCCTACTTCCATGATGATTGAGATGCATGTGATCTGCAGCAAGAAAGTTAGAAGGGAGCCAGCAAATAGCATCCAGAAACGAGATCCCCAACTGTTGGTAGAGTGCAGCGATTCTGGAATTCAAGAAGTACAGAGACTTTAAAGGAACACGTTCATTTGCAATGATGGCGGAAAAGATCCATCGAGCATCAGGAAATTGATTCCTGCCGGTATGAAAGAGATCAGACAGATTGCGAAGAACAATTTCTGGAGAGGCGCCATTGAGGAGATCATTGACACCACAATGAACAAGTATAGTGGATTAAGCTTGGCGTTGGGAATCTGGAATGGCCTTGAGCGAGGATAACACCCTGGAAATAGTGGCACCAGGAATACAGCGGAATTCAGTTCCAGATGCTGGAAGACAGTTCGAATGCTTGATCATGGAATCCCCAATGACGAGCAAAGTCCTGGAAGGTTTTCGGTTCCCTTTGACTTGAGATTAGCAGATCCAGAGTTAGATGGTGCTGAGGAATGCGTTGTGCATGGGATGTTTGACAGATGGAGAGTGTAGGATTTCGGGTTCTCTCACCCCAGGGTTCTTTGTATTGCTCAGGACTCAGTGTTTTGTTCACATGAACTTGTTTTAGTTCCTTCGGGCCACTCAGCTTAAAAACTGAAAAGACTATCGAAATTCATCACGACATTTTATACTTTTGGAACTTGGCCTCTCAGTTCCGAGAACAAATCTTGACACATTAAAATAAACTATGAGGGACAAGAAACAAATGAGAACAAATCATTTACCCACAGAATCATACACAAGAAAACAAAATGGCAATAAAACCCGGCCCCATTTCAATCTCCCACACAATTACAATGGTCGTCCCATCTCTTATTTCAGATGGTTTCAGCAAGATACCAAGAACAATGAGGGACGATACACCCTACCGACAAGACAGCTTCCAGTAGATTTCTCAGCCACGTCTATTCCGCTGTCGAGACTAGCCGGAGTCCAGATAGAATTCCGATGCAGGAAGGGAAACTCTGAAGAGAGGCCTACCAGTTCAGTTCTTGAGACCCATGCTGCGATGAAATGACTCAGGTCCGTGGTACATACTCGCCTTGGTCTAGCAACTTCAATCGTCCAGTAAAGACAGTCCAGGCAACCAGTGGAAGAACTGGAGTCGCCTGTTGACCCACAAAGAGTGACCGGGCACAAATCAGTGGAAAATGACTGCAGGAGTTCAATAGAAGATCGCAGCGGCAACTCTTCGGAGCAGTGAACTATGGCAGGTAATCTGCGGGCCCAGTGCTTTTGCAAGCTGGGCACAAGCAAGAGGAATGCAATTGACAGCAGAACTGTATGACAGCAGCAGCAATAATAATTAGACTTGAGGCATCTAATCCTCCAGTGAGCAGGAAGCAGCCATAATGAAATTAAGAAGGCAGCCACGTATGACATGCAGCAATTCAAATATTTGCCTCGAAAGTAGCAATGCTCAAAGAAACAATGTTTCACCAAAATGCCAAGAAAGGATCCTATGTGCCAAGGAAGTGGGGTTCCAGCAGAAAACTGACATGTAGCGTGAATGACAAAATTTTCAAGGCAGACACAATTGAAAAAGAACGGTCCCCTTCAAGGATCTGCCTGCTGGAACTAATAAGGCAAAACCTAGTCCAGAGAGTGGATCTGCTAGCCATGAAATCTTTGTGAAAGCAAAATCAACCTCATTTTTTGTGTGGAATTCCAGTGTAAAATAGGCCTATATCAATTTTCATGGCAGAGGAAATGAGACGTAGAAGGCAAGAATGCCGGCAAAACCCAAGGAGTTTCCACTTAACCTCAGGGCTGCAAAAAGAGGAGCAACCTTGCAACCAGGTTGCAGGGACGGCAAGCACCACTTGGGACGGCAAGGCAGACCTTGGGACGGCAGGAAGAATTTTTATCACTTTCGGGAGAAGATTTGCTTGAAAATACAGATGCAAGTAGCATTGAAAACCAAAGTTGGGGCCCTGCGACTGCGACAATTTGAAGATTCATTCATTGCTGGAACACCAAATGGAATGGGAAGAATGGGTGAGTACTGAGTGGCAGTCCCTTAGGTGTGAAGGGCGCAAAGGGCGCAGCGCCCTGCCTTCACAAGGGGCGCCCTCCTGCCCCGAACAGGCGCCCTCCTGCCCTGAACAGGCGCCCTCCTGCCCTAAATGCGCACCCTCCTGCCTTGAATGTGCGCCCTCCTGTCCAAAAATTAGTGCGCTTCTGACCTCTGCTCACTTGCAAGTGAAGACCATGGATGCCTCTGTCTGTCTCCTTTTATTCACAAAGAGATGTTGTTGGCCTTGGTCAGTGGGAGGAGCTTGTTGCCAAAATCCCTTACCAAGTTCTTAGCCCCACCCACTAATCAAAAGATCACTCCCTCTGCAGGCATATAAAGGCAGCTGACACAAGAAGAAAAAATGTCATTGTGCATCATCCATTCATGCAGTGTGGACAGCAGCAATGCACTGATGATTGCCACTTTGCAAAAGCTAGAACCTAATTGGAAAATGTGTTCCAATAAGCTACTGATTTTGTTAGCCAACTCTGCTATGGAGCTGGCAGCCAACTCTGCTATGGAGCTGGCTTGATTGTGACTGACCTCTTTTATCTGTTTATAGACCTCGTGGTTCAGTCTGTGTCCCATCTCTGAAATTCCATGATGGCTTGGCCGTTACACCATCTGAAAAGGCTGAAGCACTTGCTCAACAGTTTTCGTCTTCATATTCTGCTTCCACTTTCCAAGCTTCATCCATACCAGCAGCATCCAAAGCTTCTGAGGTGCGTCTTGATTTCTCAATAACCTTTTCTTCAATTGCTTCGGCCATCAGGAAATCTAAATCTTCCTCTTCTGGCCCTGATGGAATTCCTGGGTCTCTTCTGAAATCCTTCCCACACGAATTTTCTGCTTATCTGTATCTTCTCTTCAACAAGTCCTTTTCCTGTAGTGAGCTACCCGATGCTTGGAAGTCAGGGAGAATTACACCTCTTTTCAAAAAGGGTGATCCTTCACTGCCAGCTAATTACCGGCCTATCAGTTTGACTTCTTGTGTGTGTAAGCTGATGGAGAAGCTGATCTCTGACTACATTAGACAGTTTCTTCATTCCACTGATTCCATCTCCCCTTTTCAGTTTGGTTTTCGTCCTGGCTGGTCTTGTGAGCTTGCCCTCGCAAAGTTCACTCATGAAGTTGCGTCTTCTATTGACAAGGGTGCTGATGTCGATGCACTTTTTCTGGACTTTAAAACTGCCTTCGATGTTGTTCCACACAAAGCTCTAATGTTTAAATTGCATCATCTGGGCCTGCCTATCACAATTGTCTCTTGGATCAACAGTTTCCTAAGTAACCGGACACAGTCTGTTTCTGTTTCTGGCACAAATTCTTCATCTTTTCCTGTGACGTCAGGTGTTCCTCAAGGCAGCGTCTTGGGCCCTCTTCTATTTCTCATTTTCATCAATGATCTTCCTGAAGTCATGTCTTCTTCAAAAATCATGCTCTTCGCTGACGATTGTGTCCTCTACAGGATCATTCAATCGGTTTCTGATGTAGACATGCTGCAATTTGATCTTGCTTCCCTTGACTCGTGGAGCCAGCATTGGGGCCTCGCCCTCAATGTTCAAAATGTGTTCACGTCAGATTCTCAACTAAATTGCATCCTTATGGGTCATCTTACACCCTTCCTTCTTCAGGTACAACCTTAACATCCTCATCGTCCTGCAAATACCTTGGTGTGACACTTTCATCTGATCTGTCCTGGAAATTACACATTACCACGATTGCGCGCAATGCCAATTTTGCTCTTCTAAAAATTCGGCGTCTTTTCAAATCCTGCTCACCTTCAACAAAGGAAACACTTTATATTTCACTTGTCCGTCCACTTCTTGAATATGCCTGCATTATCTGGGATCCGTTCCAAATCTCCCTCATTGATGAGCTTGAAAAAATTCAACGCAGGGCAGCTCGTTTCGTAAAGAATGATTTTTCTCGTCATTCAAGTGTTACTTCGATGCTTTCTTCTATGAATTGGCCTTCTCTCTCCGATCGGCGTTCCCAGTTCAGATTGTCGGCTCTAAGTAAGATTTTTACTCATAATGGTGGCTGGTCATGTCTGTCTGAAACCCTTGCTGTTCCCGATTACTTTGGTCGCCATGACCATACTTCCAAGATCCGTGTTTATCAGCCTTCCAAGAACATCTTTAAGTATTCATTCATTCCCAGAACAATTGTAGACTGGAATCGCCTTTCACAAAACACAGTGGATTCATATCTGATTTCTTGAATTTCCTGATCGGATTATTTTCTCCAGCATTCTTGATGTTACCTGACCTACCTACCAAACATGCGTTTACATGATTTTCAAAGTGCTCTTGTGCCAGACAGGTGGTACCTGTGCCAAACAGATCCGATCCGGTGTATTGCGTGGGGTTGATAGAATTGAGGTCTGGGAACGGGTCCGGGACCCATGCCCAGACCTAAGCCGGGAACCTGCCCGGAGTCGGCGGCCCATGATGGCGGCCCCCCACTGCGTGGTCAGTGCAACCCTCCTTCACGTAGCTGGGAAGAGGGAGTGTGCGTACTGCTGGCGAATGCCGCTGGTGCTTCCGTGACTCCCTGCGCTAGCTAACCGAGCATATGCCGGACAGCGCTCTCGCCGCGTGACTGACACAAGGCGAACCATTCCCCCATTGTAGTGCATCGGAAAGGGGAAGTGAGGCGTAGGTACTTATCAACTCATCATCGTATCACTGCGATCATTATTTCATGATTTACCTACCTATTTCTTTTTCTTCTATCTAATTTCATGTTGACTTTGTTTCTTCGTTTCAACATTTCCCTACCTTCTTCCTTTTCTTTCACCTTTTGTCTCACTTTTATTCTCTTTTTTGTATGTTTTCATTTGAGATTGTGAATGGGTATGTTGTGGTGTGTGTGTGTGTGTGCTGTGCTGGTTAATACTGCATGCTTGATGCTGATGGTATGGGAGGCCTTGTTTGGTCGCGTGTGTATGACTGCTGTGTGTCTGTTATTGAATGCTATATGACTAGGCCCCGTCCACATTCCGATGATGTGAATCACTAATTCTGTCTCAAAATATGCCTGATTGTTCTTAATTAAGCCTAATCTTGTGAGCCCTATTCGGATCTGGTGCAATGCATGGGGTTGATAAAGTTGTGGTCTGGGAACGGGTCAGGGACCCATGCCCACACCTAAGCCGGGAACCTGCCCGGAGTCGGCGGCCCATGTTGGCGGCCCCCCACTGCGTGGTCAGTGCAAAACCTTTTTCACGCAGCTGGGAGAGGGAGTGTGCGCACTGCTGGCGAACGCCGCTGGTGCTTCCGTGACTCCCTGCGCTTGTTAACCGGCAGTTGCCGGACGGCGCTCTCGCCGCGCGACTGACGCAAGGCGAACCTTTCCCTCATTGTAGTGCACTGGATAGGGTAGGTACTCACGTATTGCTCTAAAATGCTCTCATCCCTTATCGTGTTTCAAACTTTGCCTTTATTTGCCATCCAAGATCATCTTTAAAAAAAAAAAAAAGATCCAACAAAGAAAATCTTGAAGTAGGTACCTACCTACTTACCTATTCTTTCATTCCGTGTACCTGCCAGTCTTCTCTCGAATCATTGTTCAAATCTAAATTGTGACTTTCTTTCAAAATTTCAGATCCCCTTTTTTTTGCTTCTTTTTTCTGTTTTTTTTTCTTCACTCTTTTTTCTCGTTTTTTTCCCTCTTTCTTTTTTGCTTTTTTCTTTTTTTTTTTCTCATTCTTTTTTCCTCTTTTTTATCCTTTTCTTTTTTGTTTTTTTTTTCTCCTTTTTCCATCTTTTTTGCTTTTTTTTTTTTTACATACCTACCACCTGCATCCCTATCTTCTCGGGAAGTTCTATTTTTAACTAGTTTTTTCCACCTTTTGTATTTTTTTTTTTTTTTTTGAGATTGTGATTGGGTATGCATGAGGAAATGAGTGCAGAGTTTGCTCAAGGTTGGATCTTGCCGGTTGTGTATGTGTGTGTGCTGTTGGGTTTGAAGTGATTGCTATAGACTAGGCCCCG
>JASGXE010014144.1:0-20777 GCA_030068105.1 Sinentomon sp. SZTP_YWyxl | reverse complement strand
GTTTTTTCCGATTTTTAAGTTACGGGCGCCATTCGAAAGGGTAAAAGAAAACTGCCCAGAGGATTTTCTGCCCTTTCGTTTATTTACAATTGATTTGCAGTTTCACTGAAATATTCCCACTCGGATCTTAGAGCATATTTAGTGCAGGAAACTGTTGAAGTAGTAAAAAAGTTTTGATGACATGGGAGTTGGCGGCAAATTTACAAAACAAAACACCAATGGGGAATCAACAGCGATTCAATGGCAAGTATTGTCACCAAAGATCACACTTCCAAGAGTTCTCGAAGGCGACCATGCTTCTTGCGAATGTTTACACGTCTCGCATTCAATAGACCGTTTTTGGAGAGAATATACTGCGTTCTTTCCTGATTGAATTGACATCAAAATTAGTCTCAGCAATACTTATCTTTTATGCGGGCCATGGGCTGCAACCTTCATGTTTCCTCAATGCCTTTTCAGAGAGTTGCAGTGTCCGATGCTGCAGTTAGCTGTCTTTGACCTGCCGCAATTCTGGTATCTAACTTCTGACCCAGTATCCCGAGCTAGGAAGAAGAGAAAAAGGGAGACACACTGGAATCGCGTGTCTTGAAACCCCTGGGCTCCTCCCCCCACAATATCGAGTGAAGTTTTCTCACCTGACAATCCTTAAAAGCTCACCACAATTTAGTTCCCTAAAACACAACATTTCTCACTTCGGCTACCTTATTCAAAATTCTCTCCTTGCTTCTCACTTTCTCCCTCCAAAATCTATTTTCTCTCCGATTCTTATTTTTTCTCAACAATCGAAGAACCTTGTTCTTCTAGATGGGAAAATAACAGGAGCTTAATTTTCTCCTCAACGGTCTTTATCAGGCTCCCCTCACTGAAAATCACCTCATTTGATTTCCCTCAGAGAAATTCACCTCTTTTTTCATCAGGTATTCAAAGGTGTGGTTTAAAAGCGTGAATTGACTTCATCTCAGTCATGACAGAGAGTGGAGAAATTTTATCCACTCAAATATTATATACAGTGTAGTAAAACATGGCACTTATAACAATATGGCACTCAACTTACCTCCGATTTACGGAGATTGGATTTCGAGGTTAAAACAGATGAACATTGATGAAGGTGAAATAGACAAACACACGATGAAGACAGATTAAAATAACTGATATCACAACATGACTAGAAGAGTGTAGCAGAGTGCGTGGCAGCTTGTCTGCGATCCGAGCGAAAAGTGAGCTCGCTGGAAGTGTGAACCTGCAGCGCATCCGAATTTTACGCTGGCATTTGATATTTTTGTTATTTGTTTTCCTGATTAGACTTTTGCCGCAGATAACGCTGGCGTTCTTGGCAATATTTATCATGAAATGTTTCAATGAATAATTTTGAATAAATGAATCATTTTTGCGAAATTTTGCTTGTTATCAAATCATAAACTGCTATTTATTATTCGTTGCACTGTTTGAAAAATGATGTTGACAGATCTGAATCTTCCCTGCGAGCAGGGCTAGACAAGATCAATAATGATCTTGTATACCCCCACCCCCATGTGAACCAGACATGGATGACACATGCATGTCTGTGTTCAAGGACAAAAACCTTTTGCGCACCCTGTACAAAATATCGCATTGAATTTTAAAAGCCTCCCTGTACAAGGCAGACTAATTTTTAAAATGACGCTAATGCGTATGATGAAATATGTTGCCATCTATGAATGGTCTGTTGAACATTCCAAATTCGAACCCAAAGAAAAAAAATTGCACATTGTGCCATCTATCTCTAAATAGGTACCTGAAGTGACAAGTGAAAGAGTTTTTTTTTCCATTTAAAAAATCCAACATTGCCATCTCCAACCATTTTTTAATTTTGCAAAGAATTTGAGATTTGGTTTGCAGCTGGAGAAAAACGCACTGCTCTTACAAGAAGATTTTTTCCATATTTTTCCCTGCTATTGAAAATCAAGAAAAGATAATTATTTTCGAGTAGAAAGTGCAATGCATGCCAAATGAAACTGATTTTTGAGTTTATGGAAAATGGTAAGCAAATTGAACCTTCCACTCGCGAGCGTGTTGACCCTTTGTAAGTTCAGGTCCTCCCTTCTGTACCACCTCACGCAGAGGGTAAATTGACAGAAATCGAAAGACCCAAACCTCCTCTAAGTCAACTTCACTGGACGATTGGGCAAAACTGATTGTTTGAATGAGTGAGCCAGAGAAAATGGTGGATTGATCCTTCACACAAACCCTCACCCGCCCCTTCGAACCATCTCACGAAGAGAGTAAATCGTCGAAGAACGGAAGGAAAAAATCTAGATCCAGATCAATCCTCCACATGGCTACGGTGACTCAAAAACCAAAAAATGTGGTCTGTGGTGTGAATGTGTGCCAAAATATGGTGCAATGAGACGGAAGGGATCCCGGCGAGAACAAATTGGCCCACTCATCTGTGGATTCTCTCCCAAGTCCTCCATCGTGTGGGTAAATCGTAGGGAACCAGCCCCCACAGAGAGCAATTGACCAACCTGCACCCACCGAGATCTCCTCCATTCATGCAGCATTCCGCAGGAGTCTCGCATCTGCTTTCATGCTTACGTAACATGGTAAAAACTGTTACTTCAAATATTTGGGCACTCGGCGACCACGAAAAGGTCGCAAATCATATCGATGATTGACGAGGCCTGGCGGATCCAAACTGATGGATATGTGATCGGAGTCACCAAGAGATTCTTCGTGAGTTTCAGTGATGCTATCATTGTTGTCGACGGCCGGCAAGGAAGCAATTTCAGCAGCGTCGTCGTCAGCGACGACCTCCGCAGCATTCTGCTGATCTTTGCCTGAAACCTGTGAACCGTAACAAGAAAATTTGCTGTGCTGATTTTTATGTTTTTCACAATCTGGAAGGTGTCGAAACAATGACACTCTGTCCAGAGATACCCTTATACGATCCCCTGCAGCTCTCCACGGTTTGCAACTGACGTTGCCCCGAGAATCAATATTGAGAACTACATGAGGATTTGAATAGACAAAGCATGTCTTTTCATTGATGTTTTTCAATTTATCCGACTTTGAATACATTCGTATTTTGACAATGTCGCCAACCTGAATGGTAGACTCTTGAAACTTTCTATCAAAGTATTTAGCATTTTGAGTACAGGCCTCACGCGCCTTTTCCTTAACATGCTCCCATATTTGGAGCTTTTCTTCTGCAATTACCTGTTGTTCCAAAGGCAAATCTTTAATCTTGCTTGGATCCAATAGATTCAATTGTTCTGAAGTCATCAAATCTCGGTTTAGGAAGATTCTCGCAGGACTGAAGTCGCACGGACCAACCAAGCTATTCAGGGATAACTGCAGGTGGCCAACGTGAGATGTCCAGCTGGCCTGATCCTCGGCACACACTGCTCGAATCAAATTCTTTATCACCGAGATTCTAGCTTCACATGGATTTGAATTGTGGTGATATGCCATTGTAAATATTGGCTCTATAGCACGAGCTTTGCACCAATCCTTAAAGTCTCGACTGCAATGAACAGCATGTCGATCCATAACCAAAGCTTGTGGATAGCCAAAACAATCAATAACTTTTTCTTGTAATACTTTCTTTAGAATGCTGGTGTTAAATTTGACGAGGCTAGTCAAAACAGAAAAGTTGCTGAACGTCTCCATGCAGACCAGAAGCAGACGAGCGTTGTTCTTACCCGCAGCAAAATGGCAAACGTCAATCGCCCAGATATTGGGAGTGAATTTCAAAGTGCTTTGCATGTTTCTGATAGCGTAGGGCTTTTGTGTGTTGAATTTGGCCCTTTGGCATTGCAAGCACGAGGATACGATGACCTTAGTGTCATTCGACATTCCCCTCCAATAAACGACCGATTGTAGACGCTGCAAAACTTTTCTCCATGAAACGTGTGATTGGGCGTTTCCGGAATGGAATGAGGTAACCAGTTCTTTCACGAAACCTCTAGGGACCAAAATGACCCATCCAAACCTTTTCCGATCCACATAGATGACGTCACTAATGAGTTTTGACTTGCCTTTCATTTCTTCAAAATGTTCAAATTTTCGTCTGTTTGAGGCTTTCAAATCCTCACTGAAAGAATTACTATCTGTTAAGAATTTTTTGATTTCCTTGCAGTAGGGATCTTTATTCTGCTCAGAGAGAATCTCCAACAGTGAAAATCCCATAAACGTTCTTGTTTGCTCATTTGGATTTACAACAATTGCAAAAACTGTGTGCACTGGAGTTGGTTTAGGTTCAAATTCAGGCTCAGGTTCAGGTTCACTCAGCTCCCCTTCAAAAAGTTCTTCGATGTGGCTAAAATCTATCTCTTCATCACACTCACCACAGTCCAGGTCAGTGGCAACAATGCTTGTACTTGAAGGCAAGCACCATGTACAGGAAGATTTCAAATGTTCAATAAATAAATGGTGTATGTTAATAGCTTCGGCTGGTAGAGACGAATCCAGAAGGAGGTTTTTGTCCTGATCATAAAAGTCGCTAAGTTTACAATCAGGATGGGCTGCCAATTGAACTCTGCTGAAATAATCTGCCGTCTGATTGAACTTACCCTTGATATGTTTTATAGTCAGATCTACCTGGGACAGACTGGTTATCCACCTGCAAAGAGTTCCCCTTTTAAGATCATTTGATTTAAGATAGCAGAGCGCTGCGTTATCGACCAACGCAGTCACTTTGGAATTGCCAATGTACGGGTAGAACTCCGACACTGCCAAAACCAAGCTATAACATTCCATCATGTGGGATCCCCACCTAGTCTGATGACCGTTCAAGGTTCTTGAGAAGAACCGAAGTGGACAGATTCTTCCCAAATCATCAGTTTATGGGCAAGGACAGAACTTACTGCGTGCTTTGAAGCATCACTGACAATCAGGAATGGCTTGCTTGAATCTGGAAAGCTTATAGCGACCTTTAAAGCTAACGTTTTCTTAATTCTATCAAATGCTTTTTGGGCTTCGTCATTCCAGAGCAAATCCTTGGGTTTTCCCCTTTTTAAAGCTGTAAGTGGTTCAGATAGTTCAGCAAAACAAGGAATGAATCCACGTAACCAGTTTAATGCTCCCATAAGAGAGAAAAGACCATCAAGGTTTTTTGGTGCTTCCATACGCAGAATTGCGTCTATTTTAGATTCGTCAGCGAACCTTTTCCCATCAGAAATGATGTGTCCTAGATATTTGAAAGATGTGACAGCAATCTTGGCCTTCTCGTTGATCGAGAAGCCTTTCTCTTGAAGTGTCTGCAGGACCTTCTCCAGTCTTTCTCTCAATTCGACCAAATTGCTGGCATGAACCAGAACATCATCCACAAAAATTTGTGTAAAATTCCTGTGGCCTCGCAAAATGGATTGCATCACAGAACAGAAAATTTGTTGCGACACTTTTAATCCTTGAGGAAGTCGGTTTTGCAAGTAACTCCCATCTTGGGTATTCAAGGCCAAGATTTTCCTGTGAAGCGGTTTTTTAAGCACTAAATTAAAATACGCATTGGTAATGTCAAGGAGACAAAAAACTTTGTCTCCTGCAATGCGTCTGTGAATGGCTTCGATGGTGTCAATTGGGGTGGCCAAACTTATTATTCTCTCATTGAGTTTGCGATAATCGGTGACACACCTCCATCGGTTATTGCCCCCTTTTTTCGGGGTCACGAGCGCAGGACTGCCATATGGGCTGAAGCCACGGGAAATTATCCCCTCGCTCTCCATTTTATCTAGAATTTCCTGCATAATCTTCTGCTTAAATGCAGGAAGAGGGTAGGGCTTTACTGAAAATGGGCTATAATCCGTTAGAGCCAACTCGAAGTTGTGATCCGTAACATAGCCAACTTTGTCAGAAAAGAGCTCACGGAAAGATAGCAGGAGGTTTTTAAATTGCAGTTTTTGCTCTGGCGATAACTGAGGTCCATACTCGATCTGCTGCAGAATTTTATTTTGTTCAACTGGGCTGGAGTCGTTGGTCAGACTCGTGCTGTCGATAGTCATGGCATCAAAATTTTGCTTCACAACAAAATCTTCAGCAAAAAAAGCATTTTTCTCTGGTTTACCCAGTTGCAAAGTTGATTCAGATTTTATGTCATCCTGGTGCAATTCTAAGACATGCTGGGTTATCTCATAGCGATCGACGTCCATCCTGTACAATTGAACCCGATGGTTTCTGACGTAAACTTCCTCTTTTCCGAGGTCCATTTTAAGTTGCACAGTTGAAAGGACGTCCATCCCCAGGAGAAGTCCCACACTCAAATCGCGGACGACAAATACTCTGCAGCCGACGGTGCATGGGCCCAGTTTTATTTTGATTTTTATGTATCCCAGACAATTGCACGGGTTATTGTCCGCCGAAAGCAATCGAATTTTTGTTGGGTATACATGGTGTTTGATTTTACAGGCGCGTAACTGGTCCTGAGAAATTAACGTTATCGGACTGCCTGTATCCACCAGAGCAAGAACTGATGTGTTGGCCAGCTTTGCAATCAAGCCGGGATAAAACTTGACTTTTCGTGCATTGGCGCACACTGAAATGTAAGAAAATTTTGAAAGATTGGACTTAGCTGTTTTTGCATCCCAACTTCCGGAGATCGTCCCACCAACCGAAGGAACATAGCTGCTTGCTGGAGGCCGACAACCGACGACTTCGCTGGTCGCTTCCTGCCGGTCGACGATGGTTTGCGGACTACCTGCGGGAAAAGGTTGGGAAGCAGTATCAATTATTTTGGAAGTGGTGCTGTCTTCCTGGAAACAAGAAGCACTTGTGGGATTAGATGTTCCAGCAACAGCATTTTTGGTATTGGCTTCCTCATGATTGAGGGTTTTCACTGGTTCCTGAATTTGAATAGGAGCTATAATAGTAGGATTTTCTTCATGAATAGTTGGCAGCCAACCTACTATTGACTGTTTCTTCTTCCGTTTTTTGATTTCTTTCCTCTCGGTGCATTTTTGTTGACCGGGGAAGAGTTCTCAGAATCACTGCTCTCCGAAGCGGATCTTCGCTGATTTTCATGCACTCTGACATGATTGACGGTCTGCGAGGATCCGTTTTTCGGTGCATTGCGATTTTTGTTTGATTTGCAATTGCAACAGTCAGACTTTTCTGCCCCGTTTTTTGAGGGACCCGCCTCCGAAGTTCGATTCCAAGATTGACGTCTTTGCGAGAAAGGACTGACGTTATCTGGATTATAAAAACACCAGTCCGAACTGTGGTTGGATCTTTGGCAAAAACTGCACTTCGGAAATCGAGGTGGCGGTCGTGATTCGTAATTTCGACGCCCCTGCGGAGAATTCGATCTTCTTTCCTCCCAAGGTGAAGAATTATTGTTGTTGGATTTTGGACGATTACCCGTTCCAATCGGCTCCCTTTCATTTTCAACCTGCATGTGATGAATTACAGGGTGTCCAGTATTTTTAGTTGTTGATGTTTGGTCAGCCCAAAGTTGTTCCAGGGAAACAATCTCCTTCAAAAAGCTTGGCCAATCAGGAAAAATGTGCGAACGGACGAATGCCTTTAAAGTAGGGTTCATACCACTACGCACTCGCTGGATCACTATGGGCACAGGGACCTCGTCAAAAATGAGGGTTGCCAATTTCATAACCTTTACGCCAAAAGCAATAACTCCCTCATCTTTCTGTTGCAATTGCATCCAGCGCATGTTCAGAATTTCAAAGTGATTTGATGCGAAGAAAATCGTTAAGAAAGAATCTTTGAACTCTCGGAAACTTTGGAAACAAGCACGAGATGAAAGAAACCAAAAGAGCGCATCATCGCGCAAAAAGAATGCAATATTCTCAAAGAACATACTTTCTGACCACTGTCTTGTTTTTATGAACTGATCAACAGCACAAATGAAATCCAGTGGATCTTCATGCTTTCTTCCTCCAAATTTTTTGAATTGCTCCGCCGCCTTGAAATCGCTTTTCTTTATGTGACCTGTGTTTGGAACACAAAATTGCTGTGGAACGATTGCAGTGTTTGGTTGCGGAATGTTTATTATGTGCCCAGGTGGGATTTCAACGGCACCCTGTGATTGGGTCGCTGCCACCTGCTGAAAGGCCGGTGCAAAAGTTTGATTTTGTCCGTCAGACTGGAAATTCAAATTACAACCAGGAATGATGCAAGCGTTCACATTTGGCATGGCAGGCACAATGCCGTTCGGAATCAAATTTTGAACGTTGTCAATAGCAACAGGGTTATCCCTATAGAAAGTCGCTGCATCATTTGCATGCGGTTGACCACTGTCAGACGGGATATCAATCAAATTTCCCACAGCTGGTTGCGGGAAAGGTGAAAGTGGCAAATTCGGAATGGGTGCTGCTTGTTGGCAAGTCACCCCGTTTTCCACCGTTTGAGGTGTAATTTGCGAAGCTGCAATGCAAGTGGCCATTATTGGGGCTGGCAAAGTGTATGACGATAATAGAGCAGAATGACCCTGACTCTGCGCCACTGAAACGATTGGAGGAGAAGACGACATAGAAATCGTGGCTGCGCCACCCACCGAAGAATTAGGCAATTGAACACATTCTTGATTTGCGGGCCTAGAATCTGAATGAAAAAGATTAAATTTCTCAAACAAATCGGTCATCATGTTCAAAAGACGGTCCTGACGTCTCTGTATATAGCCATTTGACCTTGCATATCTGCAACAATTTCCTCTTGGTCCCTTGATGGTACAGGGACAGAATTTTGTTGATCCTGCACAGCCTCACAATTGCTCTGACTGGCAACTGAATTCATGGATCTAACAGAGCCTCGCCTTGTCAAAATTGGGCTCTCGGTTTCTCCAACGCTGTTGCTCCTTGCCCTTGGTGGCGATCTTTGAACTGGCATTTTTCAATTTTTTTTTCTTTCTTTTCGAGTTAAATATTTTGTTTCTTTTCGAGTGAAACTCTAAAAAAGTTTGATTTTGTGAAATACGCAGTCCTTTATAAAAGCGAATTGTGAAAACGATTAGAGATGACTGCAGCAGAAAGTAGTACCAAGCGATCTTGATTTCCCTACTTTTCCCCCCAAATTTTTTTTTTTTTTTTATGATTTTTTTCCAATTTTTTTTTTCGAAGCTTCAGGCTTTTGCGTTCTTTCCGGAGTTTTTAAGTTACGGGCGCCATTCGAAAGGAAAGAAGGAAAATACCCGGTGTTTTCTCTTTTGCCCTCCGTTTATTTTCGCAATATCGTGTTTTCGATTTTTTCAGAACAACATTTCCATTCGGATAAAATGAGCTTTCAGTGATTCAAGAATGATAAAACGCTTCATTCAATAAAACATACAAAATGACAAATGCATGAATTATCATTGGTGTTAAGCGAAGAAGCAAAACGCAATAATTTCCCACAAAGATCCACCCGGCGAAGAACACTTTTGTGAACCCGGTCCATTTCATCACGTGATTCCACTTTCTCTAACAGGAACCCACTTGTGAAACTCTTGCAAAAAGGAGATTATTGCATCAAGCTAGTGCCCAAATTTGGTTCGTAAAAATGGGTGAAGGAACTTAACTTTCGGAGATTAGTGGAAGATCTCGGAACCTTCTGCAACAACTATGCCTGCCCTCCCGACATCCTTTTTAGGAAACTCGGTTCCATCAATGTCTCCTGGCCTTCGATGTTGATCTTATTGGGTGATAGCCCAGTATCCGGAGCTAGGAAGAAAGCAAAGGGGAAAGACACAATGGAGTCCAGTGTCTAACATAACCCCTGAGCTCCTCCCACAAAAGGATTTAATTTTCCCATGTGACAAAGCTTCTGAGAAGTTTAAAGCACCAGTTGATCATATGAAATATTTACGTCTCAGCTGTCTTACTTCAACTTTATTCAGGAATTTCTCTTCCAACTTTCCAAATATTACCCCAAACCTCTATTCAAAGCCTCTAACGTAAGTTCTTCCAAACCTTCTCAACTCGAGCACTTTCCGGCCTTCTCCCAGAACATGACAACCAAAATATCCCCATATTCTCAGAAAAACGCATCAATCAATATTGAATTATTTCTTGAACATGCTCAAGAATATTTCGCTTAAACTGGCATTTCACTCGTTGCACGAAACAATATGGCACTTAGCAGTATTATGGCACTAAACTTACCCCCGATTAACGGAGATGGGATTACAGGTTAAAAGATGATGACGAGATCGACGAACACAAATGAATTGGAACAGTGACAAACAGATTAAAAACCAGGTTCAAAACTATCACAGCAGTTGACTAGATCAATGGCGTTGGGAGTGGCAGCTTGTTTGAAATCCGAGTGAAAAGTGAAAACGAAAAGGAAAACGAACTCGCAGCTCAGCAGATCTTTACGCTGGCAGCTTTGGCATATTTATTTTTATTTTCCCGATTTGATTCTTGTCATTGATAATGCTGGCGTTTGACAATTTTATAATGCAATATTTTTACAATTTCTGCACAATTTTACTCATTGAATTTTAAATTGCTATTTTATTGTTCATTGCGCTGTTTTTTCGGGAATGATATTGGCAGGCCAGAATCTACCCTGCGAGCAGGTCTAAGCAAGAGCAATAATGTTCTTGCACGTGGGAATATTTTGGCAATTTTAAAGGATTCCAAAATTTGTGAGGAACATTTTCATAAATAGAAAGATCTACTTCAAACAGTCCAGGATAACAACCCTTGTAACCGACCTATCTCCCTTCCCCGTGGCTTAAAGGGCCCCCAAGAACGGGAACTGAAAGAATACCTATGTCTGGCGAAGGGTGAAGGTGTCTGAAATCTGGGGGCAAAATTGCAGCTGTCCTTGATCGTACTTGCACACATTGTGTTCGAAAATGTGCTGCACAAACAAAACCAAGGCTTTGTGCGCCCCTGGTGGTGTCACCCTCCTGCAGAAATTTCGAGATACCCCATAAATTTGTGAAATCCTTATCTGAAGTAACACGTCGGGTGGCTGACACCCCCCAGATTTCGACAAAACCCCTAAAAATCAAAAGTCTGGCACAACCACGACAGAATAATGGAGCATCCTGTACTTCAAAATTTCAGAAAATCTGGCGAAACCTCAGAGGGGTTCCATATCTATTTCAGATTTTACATCATCACAGAACATCCCTGCAAAATTTCAGCTAATTTTCACAAAGTGCACGATTTCAGCACTTTGTCCAACGAAGCGACCCTACTAAAGTTCATGCGACGTTTTGGCAGCAGCGTGCATGGCTAACGTAATGTCATGCGAGTTCTCAAGTGACATTAGGTTGGCCATGAACCCCGCCTGAATTTAGCCGGAGTAGAGGAAACTTGATGCAATTTCTAATTTGTAAAATTTCAATCTTGGGTTGGCGGAACTATATCATACTACTTCATATGTCCAATCAATCTACGCATCGATTTATGGATCAATCTGTCCCTCGATCACTTCATCAATTATTGATCCATATTCTTCGATATCTTCCATCACTTATTCTTATTTTCGTCACAGTTTTTTGATGTCCTTTTTCCTTTTATCTGTGTTTCTTCACTTCTTCGTTTCATTTTGTATTTGTCACTCTGTGTCTTTGAGTTTTTTGTTTCTTTGCCTGAATTTCCCTCAATACTTTAGAGGAAATTCCACTTTTTGCCTTCATGGCTGAACTCTGTTCTGGCAAGTTTTATAAAATGTTGAAAAAAATTGTATTTGAGGTTCTTGTTGTATCACTGCAACATGTTTTTGGATGTTGATCTAGATTATTATGGTCCCTTGCTCTTGAGTCCATGCTGCTGCAGCATCATTATAGATTAATTTGGTTGAAAATACGAGGACATATCCGAGAGGTTGGTGACCAGTGCTGCATAAGAAGGCGTCCGGCTTGATTGGTTTGAAATTTGAATTCAATGCGCGACCTTCCGAAGAAGCTTCAAGCGCCGACAGTGCACAACAAGAGCAGTGATTCCATCGATTCTTTACGAAGCCCTGTGATATGCATATGTTGTCAATTCTGCCAATTGCTCTGTTTTGCACAACTGATCAATCTTCTCCACCATTTGTGCAAAGTTGGAGTTTCATAACATTCTGTGGAGTGGTTCAAGGGATTTCTGGTGGGTTCAAAGGATGTAGTTTTGAGCACCGACTGAATGGATTTTTGGAGATCTTGAATTCTTTTGTTTGCTCTTATGCAGCTCCCAGTGCTGCCAGTACGGTTTTCTTTGGAGATATGAGATCTGGGATTGTAGTTAACTGAGATACTCGTGACTCTTCTGATCAGCTCATCGGCTTCCCCAATGACAGATCAACATGAGGCCTCTCCCACAAGTCCTGCTGTGTGACCACGCTAGGTGTAGAGCCGGGTTAAGTTCTTGAAAATATGCCTGCCAATTCTGTTTCACGTATCAACTTCTTCCCTCCTTGTCGATTAACCTGACAAAAGCCTATAGTGAATCAAAATCGTCACCTCTGGTGTCCCGCAGGGCAGCGTATTGGGCCCATTCTTGTTCCTTATATTTACATTAATGACATTTCCCACGGAATAACCTCCAGTGTACGCTTGTTTGCTGACGACGTCGTCCTTTTTAGGGTAATCGCAACCTCTGCAGACTCTGGCCTGCTCCAGTCTGACCTCAACCGGGTTTCCGCGTGGTGCGATACGTGGGGTATCCAGGCAACCCAATCAAGACCAAATCCATGTCCTTCTCGCGTCGGCTCAAAAACGCATTGTATGATCCAACATACTTCATAAATGACAGCCGATTCGATAATGTCCCTCTTTTTAAATACTTGGGTGATTTAATTTCAAGCGATCTGTAGTGGAAGGACCACATCAATTTCACTTATGAAAAAGCTAGTAGAGCGCTTTGTTTTATATCAAGAAATCTTCGCTACTCTTCCCGACGAGCCAAACTTAAAGCGTATCTTACTTCTGTCCTACCTTTCCTGGAATACGCTTGCACCGTGTGGGATCCTGCTACTCATGTTGCCATCTCTAGGGTGGAAATGATCCAAAGTAGAGCTGCTCGCATGATAACGGTATCTTTTGAACGCGGCGTAAGTGTTTCTGGCCTATTGAAAGAACTCGATTTAACCCCGTTGTCACAACGACGCCGAGATCGCAGAATTAAACGACTCAGTGACATTCTTACACATTCCTACAATTTCCCCTTGCCACTGAACTATTCCATAAAACCAAGTCAGCGAAGAACGGATAACGGCCTTGCAATCACTGCACCGGTATGTAGTACTAATCGATTTTTTTATTCCTTCTTCCCCCGTACTATTAGAGATTGGAATTCCCTAACCTCTGTCTCCCCAACAATTCTAAGGGCTAAAGCATCCCTAGGTGTCGCACCTATAGCATCAATACTTGAGACAATAATTTGTTAAGTCTCTTCTCTTTTTTTTATTTGTCCTTGACCTGTTTTTAAAATTTATGACACAATCGTTAACTCGAATCTTGTTCTCGTTCCTGCCACCATTGCCTTTGTGGTCAGTTTTGGTTTATAATAAAAATAAAATAACAATAAAATAATAAAATATCATGGATCAGCACTCGCAACCCTATGTAATAGCTTTCATGGATCTTAGTGGTGTGTCCCTCCGCATAATTACAGGGATATTTCACTGCGGGAGAACCCAAGTTGTTAAAGTGACGTATTGTTAAGGTGACGTATTCTCTGATCACCTACCCGTGACATCTGGAATGTCCCAAGGTTGTGTGGGGCCCTTACTGGTATTCTCTGATCACCTGCCCGTGACATCTGGAATGTCCCAAGGTTGTGTGGAGCCCTTGCAGGTATTCTCTGATCACCAGCCCGTGACATCTCATGAAATGTCACAAGATTGTGTTGTGCCCTAACTGGTGTTCTCAGATCACCTGCCCGTGACATCTGGAATGTCCCAAGATTGTGTGGTGCCCTTACTGGTGTTCTCTGATCACCTGCCCGTGACATCTGGAATGTCCCAAGGTTGTGTGGGGCCCTTACTGTTCTTGATCTTCATAAATGACATAGCGTCAGATATCGTTGAGTCAAAAATATAAGGCTGCTTAATTGCTGACGATTGTCTTGTTTACTCACGTCGCAGAGATCTGGTCTGGGTAAAGTTGCGGGTAAAAGCGCTGCCATGTATTTCTCCATCTGATTTTGCATTTTACCCGCAATTGCGGGTAAAATCAGGACCACATCTCTCCACCGTCAGAAATTGACAGCTCTGTGGAATCTCTGACAGACTGCAAGCTGATTTGTCATGAATTGATGAATTATGCGCTACCTCTTTGAGCTGAACCCGACCAAGTGTTCGCTTATACTTGGCCTATTATCCCCGCAACCCTTTTGAACATACCCGGGAGTAATTTTTGATCGCAAACTCGATTGGTCGAGGCAAGTTGTATAGCTGTATCGACAAAAGCAAAGTATAGTCTCTGCACTTCATAAAAAGGAATTTTAGGAAGTGTCCAGCTAAAATACGTATGGAATTGCCACTCTTGCCATAGTTAGGTTTTGTAGAATGCGTCGACATACCGGGTACCCTATTTGATTGGCAAATGTGCGTCGTTATATATAACGCATCCAGCGACGTGCCGCTCACTTTGTCGTTAAGAGACTATAGAAGGAAAGCAGGGTGTCCGCAATGATTTCTCAGCTTAGTTGGCCGACATTGGCTTCGCGCCAGGAGAAAATGTCATCGGCCGTGCCTGTTTCGAATGCTTTGAGCGACGGGAGTGTGAGGACCTTCCTGAGTGTATTCACCCTCCGAAATTCTATATACGAGGGTCATCCAAAAAGTTCCTGCAACACCGTCGTGAAAACTCCTGCAACTCAGTCTTGGAGTTGCTCTTCATGGTGAAAGGTTGCCGTTCAGCTGTGCTTCTTCTCTTGCTGCTACCTGCGTCGCTCGTCCTGTTTGATCTGCTGTTTAGATATCTTTGCGTGGTGATCCACATAAAACACGGTGCACCATCAGTTCTTCCTGGTCGAGCTTTCACTCTTTGCTGCAGTTCTCCTCGGTCAAAATGGACTCGCATTCGTCGCCCACTGATTCTTCTGATGAGAAATATTGCCTCGAAACCGGGTGCATTTTCGACAGAACGGCCAACATCCAACCTGGATCTGATATGCTGGCTTGCTCATTTTGTAGCAAGTACTTCCATTTCAAGTGTTTTCAACTGAACACAAAGTCAAAAATAGTGTTCTGGTCTTGCAAATCCTGCATTGACATCCACAAGAACATGGTGATTGCCTTCAAATCCCTGTCTGGTCTGCAAAATGACGTAGCCAAACTGAAAATCCTTTGCAGCGAAAACTCCAGTGCCTTTTTGGATTCCCAGTCGGAGATTCTGGCCAGAGTTGTTGCAATCGAAGAAGCCCTGACAAGCACTGGCTCACCGAAGGCTCATTCTGCTGGTTCCAAAATCGGCAGTCCGATGAATTCGGTCCTGAAAAGTGACAGAAATGTCTCCATTGGTCATGCCCACGCTGCAGCTGCTGGGTCCGTTAATCAGCTTCAGCGTCCTACTTCAATCCCGACACGCCCTTCGTCAACTCTGCGTCAATCAGTCGTGTCGAGTCAGCCCAGACCATCGTTGGCTCAAAACAAGTCATCTGGATTCGTGTCCTTAAACAGCTCACGTCCGACTGCAGAGAGGAGCTTTGCTCGTCAGGCTTCGCCCTCAAAGCCTGCCAGTAGGCGATCTCGGTTTCACAGAATTCATGGTGACACTGGCGCTCCAACGGTCGTTCTTGGTGATTCGCTCGTCAAGAATCTTCACACCAGACTCTCACTAAACAAGATTAGAATTGTCTCAGCTCCAGGCGCAAGGTCTGATCATCTTCTTGAGCTCATCAAATCGGAGCCATTTCTCCCCCACTCTGTGAGAAGATAATAATCCAGATAGGGAGAAACGACACTGACCAAGGCGTTTCCCCTGATATTCTTCTCGGAAACATTGATAATATCATAAAACTGTGTCGTGAACAAGTGCCGGAAGCTGAAATTCTTTTCTCGGCGATCATATTCAAAGTCGGCTTCTCCACTCGTGCTTTGTTCAGAATCAACTGTGAAATTCGTGAACTGTGTCTCCGGAATGGTGTTCGCTTCTTTGATACGACTTCGGATTCACAAGAAAGTTTCATGCTGCCGACCAGTCTCATCTCAGTCGAGCGGGTACCACCAGACTTTTTTTTTTTTTTACATACTATTGGCCTCAAAAATATATTTACCGGCCATTTTTTCACATTTTGATTTCAAAACAATAACATGGATGGGTACTTAGAATGTAAAATTTCATCAAGAATTTCGCAGTTTTTTGTAACGAATGTTAATTTTTTTAGTTAATTTTTAATTTGATTTCATTTTGTTTTCAGAAGAAAAGGAAAAGAGAGAGGCGACTTACCACATGTAGCAGCAGGATTGAAGTGGAATTATGCAACCAACAAGACGGACATGAAGTAACCGGATGCAAGAAATTGCACCAGTGAGCACAAGACCAAGACGTTGGATAAGAGCAGAAAAGAGCACAGGATGCTGAGCAGAAAAAAGCACAGTTTGCCAAGGAGGCAACAATTGCAGAGATCATTTTAGCACAAAAGCCAAAAGGCCCCTAAACAGAAATGCAAATCCTAGCATGCAGCATGTGGCAAGTTGCCAGGGAAGAAAAGAAAAGAAGAAAAACAAGGCATTAAGAAACGAACGAAAGTCATCAAAAAAGCCTAATCTTTTAAAGAGGCAGAGAATATCAGAGAAAGGCAAGGCAGTAACGAGGAAAAAAAATGTTGCAAGAAACTTCATAGGAGTCGGAATGACTCCCATAAGGCAAGCTCAAAGACGATGGTGGCCTTCCAGTAAAAAATAAATCTCAGGTGCCCACCATGGATACTTATTTGTATAATACAATTTAAATTTTTACTGACGGTGGTTTTGCCCAACCTCTATATTGTCAAGTGATGTTGACGTAAAAGCTTTTTAAATTGCCCTAGTGAAGCTACTGTCCTAATGTTCATTGGTATGGTGTTCCAGATTTTTGCTGCAAAGACAGGAAAGGATAGCAAGCCGAAAGATGTACGCACAACATTAGCCATGGGTATCAGAGCTTGGTCACGTGACCGAGTACTATAATTATGAGGAAGATGCAGCTCACCAATGAGGCCTAAATTTGAGATGTGGTTTATCTCCTTATACATATATATCGATACCTGATAGCTAATGATCTGCGACAAATTAAGGCAGCCGGACCTTTTCATAAAATTAACAACAGGTTCATTGAAGGGTAAACATCCAGTTATTCTTATTGCTTTGTTTTGGAGAGTTTGCAGAGACATTATTGTTGAGGGATAACTACAGCCCCAAACTGCGGCACAATATCTTAACAGGGACTCAAAGTAAGACCGGTAAACAACTAATCGGAGATCTGCGGGCTGAATTCTTTTGCACTGGTAAATTAAAAAAAGTGCTTTTGACAGTCTACTCTTCAGGTAGTCAACTTGTGGATGCCAGTTAAGCGAACCATGAAGTACAACCCCCAGAATCTTGTTAGCATAGGAAAATGAGATAACAAACTTTCCTATTTTAAGGGACTGAAAGATTTCAAAATTCCTCTGGATTGGTTTAAAAATGCAAAATGCTGACTTTTCTGTGTTAAGAATCAAGTGATTCGAACCACACCATAACAGTACATTGTTCAAAATGTCACGAGCATGATTACAAAGTTCATTTTCTGACGTGCCACGCACAAGGATGGAAACATCGTCAGCATATGCTACAGTTAGTCCATCTGTTGCCTGGAAAATATCATTAAGAAATATGCTGAAAAATTAGGCCCCAAAATACTACCCTGAGGAACACCTTGGGTAGTCAACTTTAACTCAGACTTAAAATCACTGATACAGACAGTTTGCTTTCTATCAGAAAGGTATGACTTGATTAGTGTATGCATTTTCCCCCTGATTCCATAACATGACAACTTTTCCAAAAGAATGTGATGATCTACACTATCAAAAGCCTTGCTTAAGTCCAGGAATAAGCCCAGCACAAGGAGTTTTGAGTCAAGGGAAGCCTTAATCTAATTAACTATGACCATTAGGGCATCCATTGTGGACTTATTCCTGGAGAAACCATATTGGTGTGGATTGAGAATATTTGTTTTCGCAAAGAACTCCTGCAATCTATCATGAATAGTCATTTCAAATATTTTACTAAGAGCTGGAAGAATGGAAATGGGCCTGTAATTGCAAACATCAGCTGCCGAACCCTTTTTATAGATCGGGACAATCTTGGCTACTTTCATAGAACTTGGAAATTTTTCTGAAGAATACATCAAGTTGCATAGAAACTGAATCGGGTGGGCAAGCTGAGCAGCATTCTTCTTAAGTAGCTTGGAGGGGATGCCATCTAAACCTGCTGAGGTGTCCCTTAGGCGACGAATACAGTCAGAAACCTCTAGATAACTAACCGGGGGGACATATATGGATTTTTCAACGCATCTGATATGCTGTATAGGATCGTCAGAAAAAGAACTGAATCGTTCTTTTAGAGTACTGAAACTAAAATAATCAGAGAACTTCTCTGCTATTTTATGTTTGTCTGTAAGAAGTTCGATTCCATCAAGTATGCAAATCTCATTTCCAGTAGGAGATTTCCCAATGCTTTCACGGATAACACCCCACACAGCTTTGGAATCACGTGCAGAGGATAGTCTCCTGGCATAATAGCTCTCCTTTGCCTGTCCCAGCAGATATTCAATTTCCTCACACAAAGAGTCCAAGCGTTCAATTAACAATAAACTAAAAGGAGATTTGCGAACCTTGGTTCTTAAATTGTCTCTTAGAGTTATCTTTGAAACAATGTAATCATTGAGCCAAGGTAAGCAGGAATATTTAATACGCTTTCGACTAAAAGGGGCTTCAGTTCTTTTGGAGGCAGAGGACAGAATGCTGCCTAAAGTTGACGTAAAAAACTCAACAGCAAGATCAATGTCAAGCATACAATACATGTCAGACCAGTCGTAAGATGCTAACAAGTTGAAAATAACATTGTAATCAACAACCATGCGGGTAGGACTGCCTGCCACAGAATTGCTATTGGCAACAGGAAAAAAGTTTTTCTTGCAGGCAAATACAGGAAAATGGTCAGAAATTTGAAAAATGATTGAGCCACAGATGTCAATGGTAATGTCTGAAGAAAAAATTAAATCAAGAATTGTTGACGTTCTGTGGGTCACCCTAGTTCGTGTTGTTATGACCTGAAACATATTGTTTGAAAGACATTCACCGTTAAATGCTGCTGTAGCACTCTCCATCTTTGCAAAATCAAGATTAAAGTCACCCAAGACAATGCACCAGGCCGAAGAAGATCGCTGTGACAAATATGTTTGAAAAAGATCTTTGAGAGCTGAGGCACTAAACGAAGGTGACCTATAAGTGACAATGACATCAATATCAACCCTTCTTCCAGATACAAGATGGAAACAAATGTTGATGCCCAGACTTTCTAGTGAGTCAGGTACGTTCAACCCATGGACTTCAAATGAGTTGAATAGAAAACGCTTTCTTATAAAAAGCCCAACACCACCACCATGTTTTTTGGCCCTGCGCGAGAACACGTAATTGAAGTCTTTGAGCAGAAAAGGCTCAAGAAGGTCAGTCCTTTGCCAAGTTTCTGTGACAGCTATGATATGCAAGTCAAAAGAGCACAGCTCAATTAGGAGCTTGAGTTTGTCAATATTTTTTGCAAGACTGCGAATGTTACAGTTGACTATCATGAGATCAGACCTATTTAGTAACTTATTCAGGTGAGCAGTAGATAAAGAGACATTCTTACAAATGTTACAAGACATGACGGAAAGACAATAACGAATTCAAAAAAGGAGCTAACAGGCTAACACTCAACAGATCTTTTTCAAGTCTTCAAATGAAGCAATGCTGACCACTCGCTGACCATCTGACTTCCGAGCAAGGATTCTACCATCAGAGGTCCAGATGTATTTCCATTCCGTCTGCCCAGCTTTTTCCTTTGCAGCTCGAAGAAGATCACTGAAGTACTTGACCAGGTGTTCCCCAGCAAAGATCCTCACATCTGGGCATTTGTTGAATCCCAAAGCATGAGTAGTCAGATTACAGCGACGAAATGCAGACAGAAATTTGTTCTTGGTTATTCTGGAGACGAATTTGACAACAATTGATCGGCTACCATTCAGCGCCGGTTTCCCAAGGTAATGTACGGCATCAATAAAGGATGAACGGCGAAAATGGAAACGATAATCGCACCTGTTTTTTGGTGTGGCTGACGTCGGGGACGGTCGACAACAAACGCGTTCAATGTTGTTCAGTGCGAGAAAAAAACAATTGTGTTTTTATTGTTTTCATCGGGAATGACAAAAGGCTAACAAGCAAGTGCCTGCATCGCAATGACAGGGCGTTCGGATTGAGCTGCCTGCAATTGGGTAAGGTTCAACAGCCATCACAACTTCAGGCCATGGCAGTTTTCCAGACAGATTTAGTCGTTTCGACAGAAACGTCGCAAACCTTTGAAATTTTGACTTAGTGCGCAACAATGCATTTCACTCTGCAAAGCACACACCCATTTCACAACATTCCCGCGTATCTCCACGTTCATTGTGACGACCAATGCTGCTAGCAAGTGTTTGTGATCATGTCGAACAGTAGCCGTGGTCATCAGTAACTACCTGGACGGACAGGACCCGGCCTGTGAGCGCACCGCCCTTCAAGTTTTCGAAAATGCCAGGAGAAGCACGTGCATTTCCCCCCTCTCCATTGCATATTTTTTTTTCCAATCCACTTCCGCGGACCAGGAGCTCGCAACAGCCAATCACGTCGTCTCAAATTGTGACGTCATCAATTTTGCGATTTTTGCATTGCCAC
>JASGXE010014143.1:0-13552 GCA_030068105.1 Sinentomon sp. SZTP_YWyxl | reverse complement strand
TGGGATTGAGCCAAAAATGAAAATGAGCGCCCATCTTGAGACTCCCAAAATCGTCTTTTAAAAGACTCCGACTGGGAAAAGGTTAAAGAAAGTGCAATTTATACACCTCATAACACTGAGGCAAGATCTGGTTGTTTGTCTCCAACAGGATCTGCCTTTTGCCAGAGAATGGATGGATTTTTGTTAAATCAAAGGACGGGAAAAAAAGACGGAGGTAAATGAGAATAAAATGAAAATGCTGTTGTCACGTAGTTACGAGTTTTATTCAACAAAAACAAAATATTCTCTTTTTATTAAGCAACATACATACATGTTCTTACCTACTCTGACAACACATATGATTCCAAGGCACAGGAAGGAAATCCAGGGTCTCATTGCAGAAACTCTCCTCAAATCATCTTGTAAAAATGTTTGCATTTTGAAGGAAGGAAAATTGTGAAAGAAAAGTTTCTCTTGAGAATCTTCTTGATCGGAGAGAGTTTATGTAACGAGGTCCCTGAATTTTTCAGTTTGCAAGTGAAGAAAATAGGACACAGCTCATGGAAAAAATAATGCTCTGCTCTGACTGGAAAGAACAAAGAACAGCAATTTCAAAATGCGATATTGCACACTAAGTAAACTTAAGAAAAACAACAAGGAAAGAAGGGAAAAGCAGGATGTCTCCAAAGAAATGAGAAACCAAAGAAACACAAACTGCCCCTTTTCTTCCACACTGCTTATCGTTCTGCACTCTGAAACACTAGTTCAAGTTCGCACCATGAGGCCGTCTGGCTACGCATCGGTGCTAGAAGCCGGCTGAGGAACCCAACCTAGCAAGTTGAGGGGACCTAGCAAGCTAGGTCCCCTCAACTTTTTTTGCCACCGCCCATGTTTTTTGCATTTTGGAGTGTTTCAAAGTGCAGAAAGGGGGTTCTGCACTTTGAAACACTCCAAAATGCAAAAAACATGGGCGGTGGCAAAAAAAGTGGTCAAACCTTGAAGAAGTAGGACATGCGGTCTGTGATTGAGGGGGTGCAGTGTGAACTCATCCTTGCAACACATTGTCAAGTGGCACTGCACCTCCCCCAAAGCAAAGAGTTGAGAATTGAAGATTTATCCACACGGCAGAGGCCACTATTTTTTTACTTTCCACTAGCTGCCACAGCTTCCCTCTTCCAACTTCGCATTGAAACAAAATATGCTTTTCTCCAATTAGTTGTTTTCGATCAATTTCACTGGAATTTTGAACCTGGACAACTTTGTTTGTGTGTTAGAAACACGAAAAAAAGTTTTGTACCTACACAAGAAGTGACCTCGCACCTGGAAACCCAGTGAAAAAAAAACAAGCCTTTTTAGGAGTCATCTTGTCACCTCATGTCACACCTTGACCCAAATGACATCAGAAGAGAGAGAGAGAGAGAGGTCAAATGACGTGGTTCCAGAAATACGTGGGCTGTTTGAAAAATGACCACAGTCAAGACTGATGCTCCCTGAGCGGCCTGGCCAGAGTAATTCGCATCTGCCTGCACAATCTGATGTAGTTGCCGGGTTTTGAACACGGAAAGGGATAAAAAATGCTTGCCTCACGCAACGTACAGCCCTAATATGGTACCATGTGACTTTTCTTTTATCTGTTTCCTTCCATCAAAAAGACACATTGGAACAACGATTTCTGACTAATAATGTCATCAGCAAGGCCCAGGAGGCGATTTTGAAGATACTGACCAAATGATAGCCAGACTGCCACATATCTTAAAGTACTGCAGGTACCAGTGATGGGCCAAGTGCAACCAACCGGGGTGGGGTGGGAAGGATCCCATTTTGTAAAAAACCACAACATAACACACAATTAGCAAGGATAGTCTCAGTCTTTTTCAAAATAGCCTTCGTAGACAATACAATAGCACGTTTCTCAAAAACTCGACTGGTACACTTTTCTTTGCTCCTGTTTCAACAACTGGCGATTACGATTCACAACAAAAGGATGCAAAATGTTAAATGATGGCAAGAAGAATGTGTGGGAGAAATGCAAATTCCATTTTTTGGTTGATTGAGATTGATATTGACGAGTGGTGGACTGGAATGTTTGAAAAAAAGGAAGGAAGGAAGGAAGGATGAAATGGAATGCGTTGTGAGAATGTACAGTTCCTTGAGGATTACGTCACAAATTTGGTTTTCAATAAAACAAGGGCAAGGAGAAGGAAGGAGGGAGTGTGGTGTGAGGGCGAGATTGGAAATAAAATTCATACGAAGATGAACAAATAAATAAATGAAATGCATCAGAGGGATTAAAGTAAAAGGAATGGAATGGAATAAGGGGAGGGTTGGAGACTGGATGGAATGGGGAGAGAGAGAGAGCAAAGCAAAGCAAGCAACAAAACAAACAAAGAAGTACCTAACAAACAACCAACTGAACGAAAGGTGCAGGCAAGAACACACATAACAAAAACAGAAAAACAAACCAGTGTGGCTATGCCAAAAATAAAAGGGGAAAAAAACAAAGCAAAACAGGAAATTCAACTGCACACAAGACATTTTGTTGGCCTAGCTAAAAAAAAAATTATCCAAACACATGTCATGTTGGCATACATTTCAGGCACCATTATTAAATTGCACTTGGCTGCTTTCTCCACAGAAGCTGACTGGTCCGAAAACAAACAAAACAACATCAAAAGAAAAAAAAAGAAAAAAAAAACACCAAACCAATGAGGACAAATAAGAAAAGGGAGGAAGTTCGTGTCCTCCCTGCGTCTGCACCATAAACTTGCCAACAATGAAATTGATTGATTATCATTGGGTATCATTCATCATTGGTGGTGATGTTGAGGATGGTTGCGTTGGTTGTTGCCTGGCAACGAGAGGAATTTGCTGGTTGCAGTCACCTGGTGCTGTGGATGTGAATAGGGTGCGCCATTGCCATGGCCACCATTGCCATGCTGCTGCTGTTGCTGAGAGAAGAAGTTCGACTGAAGGTTCAGCAGACCAATCCTCTGCTTCTGCTTCCTCTGCTCTGTCATCTGCAATCATAGGAGACAAGGGGGAGGGGGTTGGATGGGGGGAGAGGGAGAGATCAAGTGGGGGTCTTTAAATGCTGCCTGATGCCTCCCAAACCTTTTTTTATCAAGTGGTCAAACATTCTAAATCCAGCCTGCGCCTTGTCCAAGGTACCAGTCTTTTTGACCCAAATGCTTTTCTGGGGAGTACTGTCCGAGTGTCGTGGTCCTTATCATGACACAATTTGTTTATTTAATGTTATTTAAAACTGAGACTGAGAGAGCACAGCAAGTGGCTGTGGAGAAAAGCCACTTGAAACAGCAAAAGAAAGAGAACAAAAAATACTTGTAAAGCAAACTCAACTGGTGCTTTTAACTTAGGAGGAGAGTCAAAATTTGTCAGCCTCTCAATCATCATTTGCATTTTATCAGATGTTGCAAAATGGAAAAAAAAATGAGCTTATCAATTTGTCAAATTTTGTCATTTTTTTATCTCTGAATTTTTTCTGGATTCTTGTTGGAATTTTGAGTTGTTTTGGCTTTAGGGAACATTCACTTTCACTTTCCTTAGACAGCTAACAATCACTGTGAGCTGAAAACATGAACATATTGTCTTTTTTTTTTTTTTTTTTTTTTTTTTCTTCAACCATTCAATCATTTTTCTTCATCTAATTATGAAATTAGGATATTTGCTCAAATTTGTGCGCAGAAAAGGACTGTCAGATTGGATTTTAAACAAACGAGTTGAATATCAAAGAGAAATCACTCTCTACATCATGTTTCATGGAAAAAGAATTCTATGACCTTTCAAACTCTGTCAAAGTTCATTTCAAAAGGTGTTTAGATGACTCTTCTGCCGAAGGGTTCACATCACACATGACACAGTGCTATCTCAGAAGCAAAATGAATTGCATCCACACTTTCAACCACTGACAATATCCAATGCCAATAATGGGTCACATTTTGACAGATAATTTGATGACAAAAAAGACCTTTACGACTGGCCTCTCCCGGCTCTCCCCTGAACTCAAATTAATGAACATTATTTTTAGAACCCTCCCTTATTTTTTTGATCTTAATCTCAACTGAAAGAGATAGATGGTACTTGTACATGATGTGTTTGACAGTGAAGCTGTAAGCTGTTCCTTGTTACGCGTTCTGATTGGTTACGTTGGTAGGTGCCCACGCACACGCACACACATACGAGTACCTACTACCTACCTGATCACGTAGATCGGTTAGTTGTTGGCTGAGTAAGCTGACTAGTTGTTGAGTTGTTTCCAGTTGAAGTTGTAGCGAATGGATTTCATTCTGCTCATCTGCACCCTCATTGGTCGATAGCAATGACATTGCACGCAGCCGTGGGAACCAATCCAGGTTGTGATTCTATACAGAGCAAGAGCAGCAAGGGAGGGGGATGAGAGAAAGAGCGGAAAATGAGTAGCCCTTGTAGGAAGAAAGAATGCTTTATGCTTAGGTGGGAAAATGTACGAAACTCATGCTGAAATCAATTGTTTGATTGATGCAACTGCATCCAGCCAATCAAGAAAAGAAACCAGATCGATTTTATTTATTTTTTTGGACATTTCGGATTTTTTGCCAAAACTAAGTCCAAGTCCTGAGCATTACGTTGAAAACTATTCTTTGCTTTCTATATTGACTCAAAATTGTAAGCTCAAATGCATCAAGTCTTTCCCTGGCGAAAACCAACCCACTCGTGACAGAAATACCCTAATGCACAAACATACGGAGGACAGGTGTACGATGCATAATACATATCGTAAGCGGCAAATATCCCTATCTGGTTCGCAGGACACCGGCCGCCGGAATTCATGTGCGTTTTTATCGTTGGGAACGGGTACAGGGTGTTTAATTTTCATGCAGTACATAAAAATGTTTTTGTCCTTGCCTTGAAAATCACAGCAGATTGACACAGATCACGTTCGAATTGCCCCACGTCAGTCCACAAGACATAGTGTTGCAGATTGCGTGCCATTCATGTTAAATTTTCCAATCAATTTTGGGGCTTTTGCGGTGCAGACGTTGCGAGTGACAGCCAACATTAACGAGTAGCTTCTGCAGTCTGGCACTGTCACAAAAGTTTGTCTTCATCATAACCACCGTCCGGGTTTTATTCATGTCTGAAGTCGAGTTTGGAAAATGCATTTTCTGGGATGGTGGTCGCCATTTGATGGTGATGCGATTCGTTTGATGCGATGTTCATTCGAATATTGCATTTTAGCAAGACCATGCCAGCGCAAACAAGCTCTGAATGACATGAAATTCCGGACGAAATAAAGTTCTCCGAGGCGACCATTCATTCAACTGCCGGCACCTCATGCATTGCATTGGCCATTGATTCGTAATGTTCCACGCAGCATCAAAGTTGCAAAGACTACTTTGGGCACACCAAGTTCATTGAGCTGGCGCTTTTTATTGAAAAAGCAGAGTTCGTGAACTTTATTTGGCTGATATGGACCAAGCATCGCACACTCTTCAAATTGACAGCAAATTTGAGAATATCGGGCTCGGCTCACAGTACGGGGTTTATGTCAATATTTTTGACTCACGGCAATGAAAACATACATGAAGTTTACTTGCATTCAGACAGGGAATTACGCATCTTACAGTATAGGTAACCAACATATGCAAATGAATGTTTGAAATTTTAATCGTCATTTTGCCGCTCATCAGTTTTCAATAATTTACAAGGGGCCAGAAGAGCTGGAGGTGCTGAAAATTTGCACACAATTTGCCCCATAACTTTCGTTCCACCTGGCCCTATTTCTTTCAACTGAGTTCGTGAATATTGTCATGGGATGTAGCACACCTGGCAATTGCTAGACTGTGTTTTTTTTTTATTTGAGGCAAAAGCAAGCAGGGTGAGATCAATCTGATCAATTCAGCAGGAACCACAGCCCAGGTGTGTGGTGAAGTGTTTCACTTCTGTCTGGTGGCATCCTCATCAGTCATCATCACTCATCGGCCAAGGCTTGTGCATTCCAGCTTTTCTTTTTTCATTTTGATGGAGTTTTGTGTTATTCTTGGAGAAGTTTTGATGAGTGTTCGTATGTTTTTGAGATCTTTTGAGGTCATCCAGTTGCATGCTTCAAATTGCAAATGTGAACAAAAAAGACAATGATGCACTTGATGATAACAATTCGAGCTTTCGTAATAAAATGTTTTAACAAGCAAGCAAGTTACGCAAAAAGAAAAGAAACTGCAGCAACACCCTTTAAATTGCTATAACGTGAATTCGCCTAGAGATAGTAGAATATCACCAATCCCGTCCCCTAATTGACACAACGGCTAACTGCCGCAAGGGGATGACAAATTTTTGAAAGAAGAAAAAAACTCCTCCAGTATTGTGAGCCAACTCAGAAGATGCAGTCACCGGAAAGTGGAAATGATGGGGTAGGGAGAGAACAAAAGAGACTTAAGTTCTGTTGTTATTGACCAAACATCAAATCCCTGCACATCAACCAACAACAAACAGTTGTTGTTTGCTTACCTTGATCATGGAGTGGACATAGCTCTCTGGACCAGTGAATTCAGTTGGATCTTTCACTTTGACAAGTACAATGAAGTACAAGTAATGCCACATGTTGTGTTCACTTTTAATGTGTTCTTCAAAACTGATCGACTTGTTATCAAACGATGACCTGTTCAGACCTGTTTAAAGCATTGAAAAGAAAAAGAAAGAAGGAAAATAAAAAAGAACAGAAAGAAGCTAAAAGAGAGGCAGAGGAGCACGGTTGCAAAGAAACAGGAGGGAACATAAAACTAGAAACTCATCACAGGAAGGTGAATTTCCTTCATTCCAGTTTCATTTCTGTGGACCCCACTCCACCCCACCCCACTCTGTTCGGTGCTTCACTTAATGACAACAACCTCAGTTAAGACGTCAAAAAGAAAAGAAAAAAAAAACTGTTCTTTCCTGAAAGGAATCACAGACTTTGAACCCCAGAGAATGATGAATTATTTTTTTAGTGTTTGCTGCGCTGCGTGTGAGTTGAGTCCTCGGGATGATCATCTAAGCACCTACGGGTAAGTAGTCATCATAATTAAGCCACATGGAATATGTGAGGTAAATGCCATCATCACTAACAAGCACACCACCACACCACAGCCTAAACAACTTTCATTTAAAGACAAGATACACCGAACTAAGAACGTTGCCACACTCCTGTCCTCCATTCAAATAGAAAGGCGCTTCTAAATTTCTTGAAACAATGACAAGACAAGACCCTGATTCAGCCCACAAATGACCCCCCACTCTCCCAGATGCCCCCCTCATTTCTGATAAGTGGGAGCCTCTGGGGCTAGACATAATACTGACGCATAATTGAATTTTTGGAAGTGCGTTCTCCAAAGAAAAACGTTCTCAGCAGCAGGGTCACTAAAAAAAGTACATACTTGGTGTATTTGGAGGGGGTTATTACGTCGAAAATAGGGGGAAGGTGTCGGCGTGAACTTTTATGGGCACTATGTTAGACTTGTACACACATCACATCTTTTTGGAACTCGTTCTGTCAAGGAACACCATGCAAAACATATTTTCAAGTTATGTTCTGAAATCGGAGGAATTCAATCTGTTCTTCCTTGTTGCAGGATCAACTATTGTTCTGTCTCTTTACTCTCATCTAGGCAAGCTCAAGGTGGTCTGTGAGTTTGCAAATTCTAATGGAACAATGAATGAGCAAAGCCTGTCCCAAACCACCCTTTTATCTTGTCTGCCATCCATCCTACCCCCCTCCGAGCTCCCATTCTTCTTTGGCTTGCACTGAATTTCAGTGATTTGTGATGATGCTCTGTGGTAAGTTCCACTGTAACTGCAACTGCTACAAGCACTAAGTACAGGTACCAGACACCAGTACCAACCGCAAATGAAGCAGGTGTTTTTCAATATCTCTTCCTTCTGTTGTTTCTCAGAACGGAGGTCAGCAAACGTATCGATGATCACACCAAAGATCAAATTGAGCACAATGATTATGACAATGAAGAAGAAGAGCATATCGTAGACAACACGAGCTACAAACAACGGCTCCTGTTTTTATGAGTTTTGTTGATTGATCGGTCGGTTCGGTTTGGATGGGGGTGGGGGAGGAAGGGAGAAGAGCAAAAGACTTTCGAGAACAAATCAGAAGGACTAGATGTGCTCATATTTTCTGATAATCTTTATTCCTGAAGCAAAATTGACTACCCATATTGTTACGAAGTGTCAAACGAGGGTATGAGGGTATGAACGAACTTGATGCAGTGGTAAAGTAAAAAGGGAAAAAAGCTGGCATTGTTACCTAATGCTTCAAGGCAACAACTTTGACAAAGAAAAAAAGATATTTCAGAATCATTGTGTCAATTCCAAACAACAGTGGTGAGTGGTGTAATGGCCTGGGAAGGATCATCAGACAAAAAATTTTCAAAATAAAAATACCCACATTTTGATTCATTTCACCTTATTTCATTGCACAACGCATCAGCATACATGACAGAAAAACAATATAATAATTATGAAAAACACTTTGTGATTAGATTTAGTTGTTATTGGACTAGTGTCGTGTCACAACGTGCTATGCTATGGAACAAATTTCATAGATTTTAGGCCTTTTTTATTCAGATTAAATATTGGGCTCTGCACGAAACAAAGAGAAAGACGGCCGGCGATTCATTCAGATTCCAACTATGATTATTCTAAAACAACTATTTCGGGATACTTTCTCACAACACCATGGTTAAACGGCCTCACTTTGGTAATTATTGTCATTCGTTGCCAACTGGCAAATGATAAAATCAGATAAAAAAAATTGATCCATTAACTCACTCACCGTACTGCTGGGTGATCGCAGTATGTCACCAATTCCGCCTCCGTTACGCAGTCCCTGATTCAATGTTGTAACTATGCACATTCTCAGAGAATCACAAGACCTCTCTTTTACGTCATCATCATCACCATCTGCATCACTGTCACTATCGTCCTTGTCTTCTGCTGAGTTGCCATTACGTTGACCACGACCAAAATGTTCACCACGATTGGATTTGTCATCCCATCGACCACAGGTTGCACTGCCACAGGTGGCCTTCTTTAGTTTTGACAGCAGAGACCCATTGCCAAGCCTGGATCCGTTTCCTGTTGTTTCATTCAGTTGGGTTGGTTTTTGGGCAGGGTGGGGTGGGGTGGGGTGGGGTGGCCAGACGAAAAACAATAAATTCGAATTGAAAGTGTCAACATTTGATGCTAATTTGACAAAAACTAAAAACTTATGAAAAACCCGGTATGGTTTGGGTGGGCCTTTTCTAGCCAAAGCTGGAGAAATTCCAAGCAAAACAATGACATGGCATCTATTTTTTTCTCCCTCTTTGGTTCTCTAGTGTGCTGAGGAATTTTCAAAGCCAGAGTCATGCTCCTGCATCAAGCAAGCAGGCCACAACAGCAAAATACACATCATAAATGCATTTGCCTAATAAGAATAAAAAGGAACATTGAACTCTTGCAGATTTCTCCCTTCCAAACAAGGCCCATGAAGGCGGAAGGGATGATCATCCATCAGTGGACAGAGAGAGAGGGAGGAGGGAGGGAGGGAGATCAGAAAACGATTGGCTGGCACAAACAGAGTGACTGACAGATCCAGAGAAATGAATGAAGTTACTAAGAAAATAATTGAGTTTTGCAAGAAGAAAACCACTTGTGAGACAAATTTGCTTATTTTTTGTTTCTTCCGAAGTCATTCTTCCGAAGTCAGAAGAAGGAGTGAGCAGTGACACAGTCAGCGATCGTTGATTGGTAAATTCCTCCTTTTTCTTTCTATAGAAAGATTGTGCTTCCATTACATTTCGCTTTTTTTTTTAGCAAACTGATCAAAAAAGCATCGTGTGCTTCTTCTGTCAAGTGTCCAAACTTGTTTCGCACAGCCTCCCCTCCCACTGACTGATAATTCGGGGGTAGGGGTGTGACCAGTGGGAGTAGAGCCAGTAGCCACATTCTACAAGCCAAGCCAAGGTGGACACAATGTCTCCATTTAATGGAGGTGGAGAAGTCAAGCTGATGAAAATGTAAAATTTGTTGCCATTTGGTCCGGTTCACAAAATCAAAATTTTTTTAACAGTATGATTAAACACAAGAACACGAAAAAAAGAGGTCGTAAAATGTGGCTGCTAGAACAGGCGTCAAAATACGACAACAAAAAAGAGGAGTCAAAAATCAATCACATATGTCTGGCTGGACCGATCGAACATTCCTCCGCACCTAACCCTGCCACCTCTCACCTCTACCAACCTTGCTTGATCAGCTGAATTTCGTGGATGACAGACGAAAAGAATGAGTGGTTGTTGTTTTTGTTGCATGGGGGTTGTTGCGACATCAACGGACTCAACGGAACAATGGTGGAGGAGGCGTTGGTCGTGTTGTTTCTGTTGCACGTCTCAATGGCAGCACCCGTGTTGCCGACCCATTGACATCGATGCCATCTGATGACAATGATGATGACATGAAACTTGGCAGATGTGGAACATGGCCGTTGATGTCCAATGATGGAGATGATTTTTTGCTGACTGCACTATCTCCTGGATGGAATGAAAGAAAAATGTGCATTTAGAAAAAAAAAAAAATGAAAATGAAAAATGCGAAACAAAGAAAACATCGGCTGCTGATAAAAACCAAACCACAAAATTCCATGCGTTGCCAGATGCCGATCTAACTGCTATTATCCACATCAATTTTAATTGTTTTAAATTGTTATGAAAAAAAAAAACAAAGAAAAGGCAAAATGTGATGTTCAAGTTCGACGCACATTTTTTCTTTTTCCTTCTTCAATCGGTCAGGTTGATTTTGGCATCCGGATCCCCATACCACGGCTCAAGGCCATGTGGGGATAAGATCCTCATCCCCCCACTCAGGCCCACACTTGCAGTCATCTTTCAAACAATTTTGCATTGCCATATTCAAAATCATACAAAAAAAAAAAAAAAACTAAAGAGGCATTTTTGTAGTTTTTAATAAATTAATTAATGCACAGGTAAAAACCTACCTAAGCAATCAATATCAATGACCAAATGGGTACCTATAGCAACGTGCATAGGTGTAAAAAATAAATACGTACCTCCTTTATTATTAGCTTTGCTTGAGTCAACATCAACAAGGAAGTCATCCCTGAAGAACATGTAACCAATGATAGAGAACATGTAGACAAGAATCAGAGCAAGTACAGCCGTAAGAATAATCGAACGACCATTTCTTGTCACTGACTTGATCACATTGAGCAAGGTCTCCTCACGATAGATCACATCAAACAACTGGAAAGAGAAAGGACAGAAGAAAAGGAATGAAACAAACAACGGAAGAGAGGAGCTTCGAGTAGAGCGCCATAAAGCCAAACATAAAGGGTGTACGGCGAAAATGGAGATGATAATTGCACCTATTTTTTGGTGAGGCTGACGTTGGGGACGGTCGACAGCAAAACGCGCCAGTCCGGAATTTTTTTTTTTCGATGTTTTTTGGTGCGAAAAAAAAAAAAATTTTGTTTTTTGTCGTTTTCATCGGGAATGACAAAAGTTGAAAGAGCAAGTGCCTGCATCTCAGTGACAGGGTGTTCGGATTGCGCTGCCTGCAACTGGAAATGGTTCAGCGGCCATAATTTCCTCACACACACAACTTCAGGCCATGGCAGTTTTCCAGGCAGATTTCTTTTTATTTGTTTCGACAGAAACGTCGCAAACCGTTGAAATTTTGACTGGTGCGTGCATTTCACTCTTTGTGGAAGAAGCATACCTACACCCATTTCACAACATTCACGTGTCATTGCTCCACAGATTCAATCTGACGACCAATGATATGCAAGCAAGTGTTTGTGATCATGTCGAACAGGATAGGACCCGGCCGAGTTTTTACAAACCTTTCGATGGTTGAGAGCATTTTGGGCAAGAATGCTCATTTGGGGCCCATTACTTGCAAGAAAAAAAATATTTTTTCTTATCGAAAGGTATCTGAACCTGACCTAACCCTGTCCCCTCTCATGGAAAAAGCAGTGCTCGCTGGGGGCCCCGGCCTTCCATCTAAAGTCGCGACAGGGTTTGGAAACTGGAGACCCGGCCTGTGGGCGCACCGCCCTTCAAGTTTTCGCAAGTGCAAGGAGTAGCACATGCGTTTTTGCCCCTCTCCATTCCCAATTGAGTGCCTTCATCGTGTGCAGGCAGAACCACAGGCCCACCCTGTTGCGATTGCATTTGCCAAAGTTGCAATGGATGTTTATTTTTGACGCGTTATCCACACACAGACGGAACGCTGAAATCTTTTCTGAAAACTTTCAAGATATTGCTTGCAGATAAGCGGAGTCTAACCGCACCGCAGGTGTTCGAAAGCAGAGCTTCGTCTGTTCACTGGACACGGCCACTTGCTTGCAGTGTTTTTCGTTTCCATTTTCGCCGGACACCCTTTATAAATCTTAATCTGGCAAGACAAGTTTGACAAAAATCTCAATAATTCTGCTAAATTTATTCAAACTGGATCACAGTCACGATCAACCTCAGTGAAAGAGAGAGGGGGTGGAGTGGAATGGATGCAAGAGAATTAGAGACAAGAATTGACCATCTGAAAACAGAGCCTGGAATTTATTGAATAAGTGCAATTTCCAGTTTTACACACACGAAGAGATTGAATGCAACCAAGTGGTGCAATGACGAGAAAAAAAACTTTTTTTTATATTCAGATTGATTTTTATGCTCTTGCTTGACACCTTGTCGATCAACAAAATATAAACATGCAATAACATATATATTATTAATGAACTATTTTTGTGACAAATTAATTCATCCAGCAGCCTCTGCATTTCATCAACAAAGCTGTAAACAGGCTATCAATGATCATCCTTCCTTCCTGCTGAGTGCCAGCAGAGGAGGTGGCAAAGGCAAAAAGGCACAACTTTCCTCTGATGCAGGATGAAGCGAGTTTCTCATTTTTTGATTTTGAACAATTGGGCTGCAACTCATTCATTTGCCAATCGCAGAAAAGTTGCAAGGCTAGCTGGCATATTTCGGGCCCTAAATAATGCTGGAGGATGGTCTCGCTGAAGGGGACGCACCTATATTTTTCTTCTTTTGGCTGATCGCAAAAAATGTGCTCCAATTAGCAAGTTACTGAACAAATTTGGCCTAGCAGTTTGACAGAAAACAAACAGTGAGAGCCATGCACTGGGCCATTGGCCATGGTGCCTGGGTGCTATCTGCACCATGCACAGGGCCGTAGCCAGGAAATTATTTCGGGGAGGGCCAAAGAATTATTCGTGTTATGGACGATAACGCCGGGGGAGGGGTTCGGGGAGGGAGTGTCCCCCTCCCCGAAGGGGAAGAAATTTTGAAAAATTGGAACCTCAAATGGTGCTCAGAATGCTCAATTTTTTTTTAAAAAACTGAGCATTTTCCCCCACAATCCCCGTTTGCTCAGAACAGATTGACAACATCAAATCAGTCTTTGAATGTTGTCTTTTCAAATGTGCAATTTAATTATTTTTTTAAACATGACAATACCAAACAACTACACAAGTGCTGTAGCATCGAAAACTGGACTCTGCAATAGGCTACCTACTCAC
>JASGXE010014142.1:0-11600 GCA_030068105.1 Sinentomon sp. SZTP_YWyxl | reverse complement strand
AAGAGTAAAAGAAAGAAAAAAAAAGTTTCGGAGGCAACAGTTAGATGGGAAAAACCATGTATGAGTAATCTTTTTCCGCCGCCACTATACAATTCCGTGTATCGGGAACAGTGTGACGGTGACTGGGCTCTTGTAACTGTGGGCCGAGGCTCGCCCAATAGTTTACTCGGAAAATGGGCTGTCAATACCAGAACGGCTGTGGCTGAGTAATGCGCTATGGGTTGAATACTTTTGCTGTTTATTGTTTTAGTTCAATTTTTCAATGCATGCCCAATCCATTCACATTCCAGCCCGGAAACTTAATTTCTAACGAAATCATTTGTTTTATGTTACAACAATAATTCACAAGGGCGTATCGATATGCGCATGAATTTTAGTTTGTTTCTGGGTTATCTTCCCTTTCAACTTTACCTGAACGGCTTTAATTTGTGTTTTGCAGTGTGACAGAATTTCGCCCTCTTACGTGCGACCCCATTTGTCAACACGACAAGTTTTGACCAAAATATGTCTAGAGATCACGCAGAAATCCAATCTCGGCCCTGGAGAAGTAGTCACGACCGATGGTTACGCTATAGAAATGCACACAACACTACGCCCATAATGGCTAATAATCCTTAAAGCACCAAAATATATTTTATTTCTCAATTTTAACTTTTATGCAGGCTATAGAAATTAAAGTGCCCCATTGTAACAAAGCTTTCCGGAGGCAGGAGATTTTGACCTCTATTGTAAATGCGGTTACAATTTTTCCTGTTTGAACCAAAAAGGTTGGCCAAAATGTGCCAAAATCTGAACGGAAGCAATTTTGCAACGGAGAAGTCGAGTCCAATGAAACGCGTTTCTTGCCACTATAAACACAGTTCCTTCCTCCTGTAACATACATAAATAACTAGATCTCTTGTACATTAAGAGAGGCTTCAAACTTAATACCTACTGCCGATATTTGCATTGAATTTCAGTTCAACTGGCCAGTGACTTGCAAGATAAACAGCCTTTCGAGTCGATCTTGAACATGCCACAGAATCAGTCACCTCAGCCAATGATGCCCAACAGGTATGGGTAACTGTATCTAACATTAGAACGAGATACATAATCTATTGCTTAAATGACGACCCGTCAATTTGAATTGCGTTATATTTATTCCGTTGTATTTATTTTATTTCTATCCGAAAACCGGAAACAGTCACACGGTCTCCACAGTTAAGAGACGCCACATCGCACAAAGGCATGCAGAAAAATTCAAAAGGTAGCAGCATACTTAATCAAATAGTTACGCAAACACAAAAATAAAAATCAACTGTGACCAACTGGGTTCGTGTCGAACATACTGGACCACAATAATTTGATAATCAGTGGAACATTCCGAAGAGCTTTGTGCCACTTCGGGACATGTTTTGTGCGAGGAAAGAGTCAGCTCAGGTAAAGTGTCTGACCCAGGCTGATAAAGGAAAAACATTGTTATGGCCGTTTACATGTTTTAATTTGCTTTCGTTTGTCTTTCGGGAAACGTCTACTGTTTTCAAGTGGCAAGAGGAGAAGATATGTTGATAGTTGTGGAATTGTTACATAATGGAAATGCTGAGTTTCCTGGGGTCGTGTTTGCTTTCCAATGAACGGTGAATCCAGATTCCATATCAGCAGTTACGCGTTAAATACCAAAATAACCCGAAAGAAGAGTTTAAAAAACTATGCAGGCATAGATAAAAATAGTACTACGGCCCCTACATAAGAGACAGCAACACCCATTCCGTTGCCATTACTTGTCATCCCAACCAATCTTGCATTTTATGCGGCCTTTAAATCATGTTATTCATCCATCCCCAGCAAGTTTAAAAGTACGTGGCGCCGATACACTTCCAAATTCTCCGAAGAAATGTGAAAAATGGAATTGTGCGTCGTACCAAGGTGTGTCTATCGGTTGAATCTTAGAATCAGCTGCTATAGTTTGAGTAGTCAATATTGGGAACTTTTACTTGGCTAATGTGAGGTCTCCAAGCATAAATTTAACAAAGAGAAAATGCGGACACAAAGCATTGGTCGGTGAGGCAAGATAGTAAGGTTGGGTTCAAGTATCATAAGATACTGAGAAGGAAACCAGCAATGAACGTTCACGAAATTAACTAACCCAAAAAATGTTCTCACAGATTGCATATTCCTGCAGCATTCGCAAAGTGGTGCTGCTTGGGACGAAATTGTTAGTTACGTGAGATATAAAACGATTCCATTGTTTGCTGTGGGTTATGAAGAAACGGATAATATTTCACAAAACACTACACATTATGGCCTCTACGTTTTCGGCCGAGTTACAAGCAATATTTAAAGGCAGAGTTACAAGCAAGTGATTTACTGGCGATGGTTTAGAGAAAGCGACAGCACGGCCATCCCCGTTGACATTTTTTACATTCATCTCATTTTTTTCTGTTGTTTTTAATTAGCCATTTTCAAATGAAATTGTTTGCAGACATGCAAATTACAGCAGTTCACATACAATCATTATTACCATTCAGTGATTTTACTTCATGCAATCAGAGAAATGAATGTTTGTGAAAGAATTTCAGTTTACAAACTCACCATTTCGATGCTTCCAGCAGTCCAGTTTACAAGTCCGAATCCCAACTTTGCTCTTGTCCAGAAAGCCCAGTATGGATGTCGAAAATAACAGATTCACGGATATGATTCGATTCAAAGTATTCACAAAATATTAGTAAATTCTTCAATTATTCAGTAACCAGTTAGTGGTTGATTTTCCCTAGATAAAATCAACCACTTACTATACAGTTTTACAAACCACTCATACAGTTTTTTTAAAGTACCTCGTGTTGGTCTCCTAAAACTGAATATTTTTAAAATTATAAATAACAACGTCTTCATTCCTAGTCAAATAAGCTCGACAACATCCAGAGCAGCGGAAAAAATTAGCGGAACCACCTTCCAGAAATCTCCAGTGATGGAAAACAACTATGACAGCAATAGCCCTGAAAGAGGTAAAGACTACCACCCTTTGAGAGAAATATGTATAATTTATTTCACAAATAGACATTCTTTTATTGTAACAAAATAGTGGCGTTCACGATGATACTCAGATAGACTTGGAGGTCAACCCTTTCAGTAGATCTTGCTTCCTTTCCTCACAAAAATGGCAAGGGTATTTTAAGAAGCGCATAAAATGTCAGCGTAGAAAAGTAGCCAGCAACGGCACTGACATCCCCAGTAGCAAAAACAGTGCCAAGGACGTTCCGCATTTTGGTGCCAGGAACGTTCCAAAGCAATGGTCCCATTCCCGTTTTGTGGTCGGGTGGCAGGACCGTTCTGCCACCATTCCCCAGAACGTTCTTGGGACGATCCCATGGCACCGAAAGTTTGCGACATTGGTGCCAGAACGGTTCCAGAACGTGAGAAGAACGTTCCCAGAACGTCCCATTACCGATCTTGCAACCGTTTTGGGACCCTCTTGATTTTTTTCATGTTATTTGCTCTTAATTTTCTCTTTCACTTGGTTATTTGGCATCTTTCCGCTGTTGTGGACCCGTGTTGTCGATAGCGGAGCATGACAACAAAACGTTAAAGGTCCACGATTGAGGTTCTTCGCATTTTTTACCAATGCGCTTATGAATTTATCTAACTCAGGAAATTTGATGGTTTATCGATTACGAGTACATATGCTATTAAAAGCATTTGGGTGTCTGTTTTCCGAAGTTGTATCGCCACATGAAGGCAACGAAGAATCTTAAAATGGCGTATGGTCTGATTAGACGGCAATATTTTCGACCAAATAAGTTTTGTCGCTGGTGGGACATTTTGGCCGAATGGAGCAAACTGCCATTTCGAGATTTTACCTCACTTGTGCTGCCATCTATCGTAACAATTTTAAATTCCATCTCCTCCGCGATTTGATCATGAGTTTTCGCACTTTTCCATGATTTCTGTCACTCATGGCAGACTTTTTTCATGCTTTTATCAAAAGTGTGTGAATTTTCAGAATTTTCTGATTTTTGGCACATTGACATCATGAAATTTTCGTAATTTTGACTTGACAAAAATTATGACAGGGGCATGGTTTGCTTTCGGTGGTGGTTTACCATCATGGTTTGTTTAGAGCTACTCGTATATTATGCCATGTCATTGGCATGCTTTTTGACAAAATATCACGATTTTTCGTGATATTCTTGGTATAAAGCCATGACGAACTCATGCATGACCATTTTTAACAAGGAAGGTACCTACCTACAGGCAGCACGACAGGTCCCCAAAATGCACTTTCCTTTGGAAAGTAGGAATTCCGTTTTCCATTTCAGTTGCGCATTTTTGTGCGGCGCACCGCGCACGCGCCCAAAATCGGTTGTTGCTTTCGGTATACAGGAAGCTTCACACCAACTATGGTCTGTGACCTCCAAAATAAATGCGACATTGACCTACAGGCAGGCGCGCGCAGGTAAATGAACACGTTAATTGGTTGCGAGGTCAATTTCTATTTTTCAAAGAATGTCTTTAAAAATGGCAAGGCGAAATGAAAACGGTATTTCATTCTTGCATTTAAAATAATCGTGATTGCTGGATGTTCCGAGAGCGTTCAATAAACGTGCTCGCAGAACCGACTCGGGTTCGTGCCAGATTGTTGCTCCGGAACGTCCCGGGAACCATCCAAAATGGACACGACTCCCAAAAATGTCGCGAAAAAAATGGAACGAAACAGAATCATTCTGGTCCTCACTGGAAGGTCCTGCACATAATAAGCGCTTTTGCAACCGGGGCAACTATAGAGTTGGGCGGGAAAAAGCACTGAATGTCACAACTCCGAATAGAACGTTCCAAGAATGTTGCCGGATCGGTGCCGCCGGCACGATTTGCCTTTCATCCCAATTTGGTGCCAGGTAACGTCCCGTGAACGATCCGAAATGCATGGTTATTAGCACCGACAATCTAGTGTACGGTAATGGGACCGAAAATACCCATTTTGGCACCATGGAAACCGTTCTGGCACGTTTCTGGCACCTATTTTGCTACTGGGTTCCATGTCCTCACGCCCAGGAAACGATCCAAAATGGGTGGGAGGTGTGAAACATCGAAAATCTCGCGTGCGATAATTGAACCAAAGCAACCATTTTGGCACCCTTGAGTTCCGCTTGGCACATTACTGTGGGACCATTATCGACCGGGTTTAGTGCCAGATTGGTGCTCGGGAACGATGGGAATCCAAAATCGAGCCATATATGGGCATATTTTGGCACTTCGTCCCAATTTGGTGAGAGAGAACGTTGTAAGAACGGTCCGACCGGAACGGTTGAATATCCGTCCCAATTTGGTGCCAGTGAACGTTCCATGAACGTTCCAAAAGGGTCCGGAATACCGAAAATCTTGTGCACGATAATGGAACCGAAATGACCCATTTTGGCACCATTGAAACCGTTCTGGCACGTTACCGGGACTGTTTTTGCTACTGGGGATCGTTACCAGAAAAACGTAGCCAGCAACGTCGTGCAAATCGGCATGAAGATGTTAGAGTTCGAGTCCATTTCAATGGTTTTGGCATTTCTCCAGTTCCAGTGTAAAGCCAAACAACTGGCAACCTTACGAGCCTGGTCACTCTAAAGCGTTATTGAGTATAGTGTCAATTGTGCAGTTGAAGGATCAAACCTAAAAAGTTCACGTCCGCATTCTACACCCAATGCCAACCAAAGATTTGCATCATCAATTCATCATGTCGGTCGATCATTGTTGGGTGAAATAGGCGCGGCTATCTATCCAGCCACTCAAATTGTTCTTCGAATCGGGAATGGGGTGGCGGTCATTTCTCGTAACTTTCGACTGCGGATCGCCCAATGATTTATCCTGAAAATAGTCTGCTAATCACAATGGATGGAACCAAATAAAGGCGCTTAGTGTTAGATAATGGTTATTTTGGTTATCTGTTTATACGGAGCCATTCAGAATAGCCGGGCCATAGGAGAGTTTTTCAGACTCTTGAAAGCACGGGGCAATGTAATTCCCCATTTCACATGAGCCCCAAAACACATTACACGAAGGAATGCATTTAACAGCGCTTACTATAGATGGGGAATAACATTGCCCCGTGCTTCAAAAATCTGACAAAAATCTCCTATGGCCCGAGTATTTAGAATGGCTGTGTATTCATTACGAAATTCGTTCACATTCTGTCCGCCAAATCGCAACATTTCCGAAAATGAATTTCTACTCAAATCGTTTTCTAAGTGACAACGAATCACTATTGATATGTTCGAAAAAAAATTGTGTGTTGATGATTGACCTTCCTCTTCAGATTTTCCGGAACGGCCTTAGTTTGTGTTTTGCAGCGTAGCATCTGTTTATATTCATTACGAAATTCGTTCACATTCTGTCCGCCAAATCGCAACATTTCCGAAAATGAATTTCTCCTCAAATCGTTTTCTAAGTGACAACGAATCACTATTGATATGTTCGAAAAAAAATTGTGTGTTGATGATTGACCTTCCTCTTCAGATTTTCCGGAATGGCCTTAGTTTGTTTTGCAGCGTAGCATCTGTTTATATTCATTACGAAATTCGTTCACATTCTGTCCGCCCATCGCAACATTTCCGTAAATGAATTTCTCCTCAATCTTTTCCAAGTGACAACGAATCACTGTTGATATGTTCGAAAAAAAATTGTGTGTTGATGATTGACCTTCCTCTTCAGATTTTCCGGAATGGCCTTCGTTTGTTTTGCAGCGTAGCATCTTTTATATTCATTACGAAATTCGTTCACATTATGTCCGCCCAATCGCAACATTCCGTAAATGAATTTCTCCTCAAATCTTTTCCAAGTGGCAACGAATCACTGTTGATATGTTCGAAAAAAAAATGTGTGTTGATGATTGACCTTCCTCTTCAGATTTTCCGGAACGGCCTTAGTTTTGTGTTTTGCAGCGTAGCATGTGTTTATATTCATTACGAAATTCGTTCACATTCTGTCCGCCAAATCGCAACATTTCCGTAAATGAATTTCTCCTCAAATCTTTTCCAAGTGACAACGAATCACTATTGATATGTTCGAAAAAAAATTGTGTGTTGATGATTGACCTTCCTCTTCAGATTTTCCGGAATGGCCTTAGTTTGTTTTGCAGCGTAGCATCTGTTTATATTCATTACGAAATTCGTTCACATTCTGTCCGCCCAATCGCAACATTTCCGTAAATGAATTTCTCCTCAAATCTTTTCCAAGTGACAACGAATTACTGTTGATATGTTCGAAAAAAAAAATGTCTGTTGATGATTGACCTTCCTCTTCAGATTTTCCGGAACGGCCTTAGTTTGTGTTTTGCAGCGCAGCATCTGTTTATATTCATTACGAAATTCGTTCACATTCTGTCCGCCCAATCGCAACATTTCCGTAAATGAATTTCTCCTCAAATCTTTTCCAAGTGACAACGAATCACTGTTGCGATATGTTCGAAAAAAAATTGTGTGTTGATGATTGACCTTCCTCTTCAGATTTTCCGGAACGGCCTTAGTTTGTGTTTTGCAACGCAGCATCTGTTTATATTCATTACGAAATTCGTTCACATTCTGTCCGCCCATAATCGCAACATTTCCGTAAATGAATTTCTCCTCAAATCTTTTCCAAGTGACAACGAATCACTGTTGATATGTTCGAAAAAAAATGTCTGTTGATGATTGACCTTCCTCTTCAGATTTTCCGGAACGGCTTAGTTTGTGTTTTGCAGCGCAGCATCTGTTTATATTCATTACGAAATTCGTTCACATTCTGTCCGCCCAATCGCAACATTTCCGGAAAATGAATTCTCCTCAAATCTTTTCCAAGTGACAACGAATCACTGTTGCGATATGTTCGAAAAAAATTGTGGTGTTGATGATTGACCTTCCTCTTCAGATTTTCCGGAACGGCCTTAGTTGTGTTTTGCAGCGCAGCATCTGTTTATATTCATTACGAAATTCGTTCACATTCTGTCCGCCCAATCGCAACATTTCAGTAAATGAATTTCTCCTCAAATCTTTTCCAAGTGACAACGAATCACTGTTGATATGTTCGAAAAAAAATTGTGTGTTGATGATTGACCTTCCTCTTCAGATTTTCCGGAACGGCCTTAGTTTGTGTTTTGCAGCGCAGCATCTGTTTATATTCATTACGAAATTCGTTCACATTCTGTCCGCCCAATCGCAACATTTCCGTAAATGAATTTCTCCTCAAATCTTTTCCAAGTGACAACGAATCACTATTGATATGTTCGAAAAAAATTGTGTGTTGATGATTGACCTTCCTCTTCAGATTTTCCGGAACGCCTTAGTTTGTGTTTTGCAGCGCAGCATCTGTTTATATTCATTACGAAATTCGTTCACATTCTGTCCGCCAAATCGCAACATTTCCGAAAATGAATTTCTCCTCAAATCGTTTTCTAAGTGACAACGAATCACTATTGATGTGTTCGAAAAAAAATTGTGTGTTGATGATTGACCTCCCTCTTCAGATTTTCCGGAACGGCAGTTTGTGTTTTGCAGCGTGGCAGATTTTCTGTCTCGTCACTGCAACCCCCATTTGTCAACACGGCAAAATAAAGTTTTCACCAAAAGGTGACCATAGATGAAGCGGTTGTTGACCAATCTCGGCCCTGGAGAAGTTAACAACAACGACCCTGCTGCTAAAAATGCACACATCCATTCGGCCATAAAGGCAAATTATCCAAAAATAATCAAAACTTTTTTTCCCTTTTTTTGCTTTTATGCAGGCAAAATAAAAAGCCACGGATGGAGCTTACCGGATGCGTCAGCTTACCGGATGCGTCAGCGTTTGCCTCGATTTTAAAAGCGGATCTATTTTTTTAGCTTGGACATTTTGCTGAAATCTGACCAGAAGCAATTTTCCAAGAGAGGAAGGCGTGCCCAATAAAAAGCGTACATTAATATAATTAATATTGATAAAAAATTAATTTATTTATTTTATTAAATATATATACTGGGTGTCCAGAAAGTCATGCATCATAGGGTTATCTTGTTTGGAATTACTTCAGATATTGGATCGGCCGGAGAGGTACAGTGGAATGGGCTCACCGCTCACCCGATTTGAACCCAATGGACTCGAGTTCAGTGTGTGAGGGATACTGAAGGCGAACGTGGACCGTGTGAACATCCGCGACGGCCAATAGGTACCTACGGGAGCAAATCAGGGCAGAGTGCTTAGCCATCACGCCAACGACAATAAAGGACATTGTTAGGAACGCCGAAGAACGTTTCCAACTGTGTTTCGACCTCCATGGACAACACATTGAACATATATTCTAAACTTAGGTTAGGTTCATTACCGTACCTACACGACGAATGCTACAGAACTAAATCTAGCGGCAATGGTATTTCCTATGATGTGGGACTTTTGGGACACCCTGTAAAAATAATTATTCGTATATGTAATTAAATATATTAATTAAAATTAAATAATATTAATTAGCACAATAAATTAATATTGGAAGTTCCTTCTAGCCGGCACATCCAAAGGTAGACCGATAGAAGATTGAGAGAGGCTTTCAACTTCAAACAGTTTATAATTGCGTTCAATTTCAGTTCAATATATCGCTGAGTTGCAAGATAAACAGCCCTTCGAGTCGACTTTGAACTCGCCACTGAATCCGTCATCTCAGTCAACTCAGCCAATGCTGCCCAACAGGTATGGGTAACTGTGTCAAACATTAGAAAGAGATGCATAATGTTGCTTAAATGAGGACCCTTCAATTTGGATTACGTTTTTTTATTCCATTGTATTTATTTAATTTCTATCCGAAAACCGGAAACAGTCACACGGTCTCCGTACAGTTAAGAGACGCAACACCGCACAAAGGCATGCAGAAAAGTTTAAAAGTGACACTAATATTCAATCACAAAGTTACGTTAAGACAAAAAATAAAACTCAACTGTGACCAATTAGGTTGGTGTGGTATATTAGCGTCCAGAATTCAATAGAAATCAGTAGAATTTCCCGAAGAAGGCTGTCGCACTTCGGGAGACGTTTAGTAGGAAGAGAGAGTCAGGGGAGATAGAGTGCCTAGGCAACGGCTGGTGTAAGGAAACACATTGTATGTTTTAATTTCTTTTTGTTTACTTTTTGGAAAAACACATGAAACCGCTGAAAGTTTCCTCGGGTCACCTTTGTTTTACAATGAACGATGAAACCAGAATAACCAGATTCCGTATTGGCAGTTACGCTAAATGGAAAATTATTCGAAGGGACAATTTCTTGGTGAATGGTTTTAAAACCAATGCACCAACAGAGACGGCTCCCTACTTAGAAAAAAGCTAATACACCCATTCTGTGGCCATCATTTGTCATCCAACCATCATCTTAACCACATCCAATCCATCCAGATGGTGAAGGCTGCAATGGATGCACCGTCCGTGTTTCTATAGCAAATTATTTTAACTGGCGGAATTTTAGAGAGTAGTACAGCCTGGCAATACGTAGGCGTATCCAGATATTTTGAGAACTGCTTGTCAAAATGCAACGTGTATAAACCTGATCAAAACCACATTCTCAAATCAATAGAGGGACTCTTCCCTGACACCAGTACAAAATTCCACCATTTTCATGCAACTCGTTGAAGCTCCACGTTGTTCTGAAGTGGGCTCTTGTAAAACTGTGAATTTGCTACTTTTTGCCGCAGAGCAGATGCCATAAAATTCCAGTCTTGCTATTGCCCCCTTTGATTTTTAGAAAAATAAGAAGTTGAAGCTGAAGACGATTGTCCTAGTGAATGTCTCATGAGAACGATATTTCTCCTCTGTAGGATAGCTAAATTTTCTAGATGTTTTTTGTGACATTGAATGTTCGCTTTGGTCATGTTTCATCGATTCTGCGAGCAGAGAAGGCAATTTTAGTGTGGATTTTCTAATATTATTCTCGGGCAATAATACTTTAATTACGTTTGCAGGTAGAATGATGTTGGTGCTAGCATTAACTGCAGTTGATCTGTCATCATTTGCAACTGTCTCTGAAAAACATCAAAATTTTGCTCGTTCACAAACCGACTTTTTTGCTTGTAAGCAAGGGTAATTTTGAAACACCCTGTACCTCAGGGGTGTTGTGGAATTCGTTCGACAATGGTGGCAAACAAAGGACACCGGCCACCGTGGACTACTTCCAAAATGGCCCGAGCTTTGGTTGCGTATTTTGCAAAACCAATGAATGTGAATTGGTGGAATAATAGTTTGTCTTTTGAAAAATCTGCACTTTTTCATCAGTGTAAAAAACACATCGAATTCAATTGCTTATCCACTGAGTATCAAAAGCCTGATATCACTGTCCTTTTGCACAACAATAGAACAAGGTTCGAAATTTATGTGGACAAAAATTTTCCAAAATCGCACGCAGGATATCCAAACACCGAATCAGTTCTCAAAATATATGGATACGCCTACGTACGTTTTTATAGTTTTGACGTTCACCTTATTGAATTTAAACAACTACCTCGCGTAATGCCCACAAATCTCAACATTTTTAAATGACAAGATTACAACTTCTTCATTCCAAGCCCAGTAAGCTCGACAACTTCAAAGGCACCGGGTGACATTATTGGATGCACCTTACAGAATCTTCCAGTGTTGGACAACAACATCAGAATA
>JASGXE010014141.1:0-11845 GCA_030068105.1 Sinentomon sp. SZTP_YWyxl | reverse complement strand
TTTTGGTTTATGAACGGATCAAGCGGCGGGGGATTGAGCAAATATTCATGCTGAAGTTCATTCCTGGAGAAGCTAGACAGGAGCTGTATTGAAGTCACCTATCAACCTCGTGACTGACAACAGAACATGGGGTACCTACGGATGCATGAATAATATCAATTTCCCCGATGACTAAGTTTACCAAGAGGCGGTTACAGTCAGCCATACTTTTTAGGCATTGTTGAAAAATTGGATATACCCCATGAATATCTAGACTTTTTCTCCACCTGGTAAATCTTGCACATCCACTTGCCTTGCCAAGAAAAGGGTACCTATAGGTGTTTTAAATTTGAGCTGCCAATTGACAAGACAACGTCCTTTGGCCTATCACCTTTCCTGAGAGAAGAGGAGGCAGGGGCAGGCTCAGCCTGCATGCATGGGCCAGGAGGAGAAAAAGAGTTGTTTTTTCGTATATTAAGGGCAGGACCAGATCTCACAGGTTTGCTTCCAGCTGAACTCTCTGCAGGCAAACCAACAGCAAGTGAGGAAGGAGGTGGTGATTTTGATTTGCTCAGCTCCAACACCTGCGCTTTAAGAATGGAGACATCAGCTTCAAGTGGGCAGGGTGGTGGTGGTGGTGGTTGTGGTGACCTTGGTCTGCGCAACTCCAGCATCTCTGCCTTTAGGTTGCAGATTTCGGCCCTGAGACAAGCCACTTCAGCTGTGAGGATGCAAAATCTGCAAGTATATGGCAGGACACCCGCATCCTGAAAGGACACAGACAATCCAGACGATCCAAAAGGTATCCATTGTGAACACTGATCACACATGATCCAATCATCAGAATCGGAAGCAAGGTTGGCTTTTGATTTTTTGGAATTGCCGGCAGCGGCATTTGCCGATTTTGGTTTGGAAGTTGGGATACGGGTGGGAGTTGGCCCAGGATTCTGCTCAACATCTCCACAACAAATCAACAGAAGCTGCAAAAGACAAGAGCCCAAGGCGAGGGACAAGGCACTTCGACCAAAAATCCAATTCTGTCTACCAAGAGAGATTGACCCATGATCCTTCAGGGCGACATGGGAAAAATCATGGGAAGGAACCAGAGAAAATTTTCCGAAATTGGATTTTTTATGACGTATGGGTGGCTTGCCGCCAAGCCCCAACGAAAAATAACTGGATGCGGGGTTTGAGGTGAAAGAAAAAAACAAAAACAACAGAAGCCAGAATGAAAAAACAAGATTTGCCACTGCGGCCATTTCCGACCCCCTTGCAACAAAACAGCCGTCTGTCCTGCAGGTTAAGGTCACGCATGCAACACCCGAGACGCACCGTCTCCCAATTGTCGCGGGTCCTCTCCGTCCTAACCACCTGAAAGGTTTACTTTGTCGGGAAGCGAAAAGGACCAACGACCGGAATCCGAAGCGCTCAAGAGTCACAGTCTCACAATCTCAGCACACTCTCGCCTGTATCAGCACACTCTCGACTGGCTCCACAGGACAGACCACTGCTTTGCCGCAAAAACGTCGGAAACGATTGTTACTTTGAGTTGGCTTGTTGACGAGAAACTGTTAGTGCATCGTGCATCTAGCCTAGTTCCTGAGCATGCCAAACACACCAAAATTCGCATGCTGCTCTTGTGGACAGAATGTTGGTGAACGTGGATCATCCATCCTCTGTTCTGGGTGCAATAATTGGTGCCACAAACGCTGCACTGGCCTCTCTGAGGAGCGATATATTGAATACAGCAAATCTGAAGACCTATCCTGGTTCTGCAAGGACTGCCACGTAGTTAGCAGAACAACACGTGGCAAGGCTGCTGCAAAGTCTGTACCAGACCAGCTTGATTCTCAACAGCAGTCAAGGAGAGAAATTCAATCTCAGTCCTCTGAATCACATAACGGCTCAACTGGTGCGCCTAAGATGGTGCACAGATCGGATTCACTGGGTGGATCGCTCCCCAGTGACGGAGTGTCGGGTGACTTCCGTGATGCGATGACTTTCCTGGCAGCCCAATTTGATTCCCTGAACAAGAAGATGGATTTTATAATCACTGATGTGAACATAATGAAGCAGGACAATCGACGCTTTCTTGCTGATCTTGGTAGATTAAAGGTCGAAGTCAAGGATCTGCATGGCCGTGTGGGGACAACGGAAGATTACTTGTACAGAGATGATCTGGAAATACGTGGTATCCCTTCGAAACCTGAAGAGGAGGTGGAGGCTATAGTCTTGTCAGTTTTCAAAGCCTTATCTTTGAATGTGCAAGCCAACGATATCAGTATCTCTCATCGGGTACCTACCAGAACCCCAGGTTCTGTTCAACGACCAATTATTGTCAGGATGGTGCGTCGCAAGATAAAAGACCAAGTTTTAGCTGCAGCCAAGAAGAAAAAACTGGTTGTTGGTGATATTGAAGGCTTGAATGGTGAAAACCCAGTGTTTGTTAGTGAGCATCTGAGCCCATATAAGCGAAGATTGTTTGCTCTAGCTTGGAATCGCAAACGATCTCTGGGTTATAAGTTCTTATGGACCAAGAATGGTATTATCTACCTGAAAAAAGAAGAAGGATCAGCGGCTCATCAGATAAACAAAGAGGCAGACATGGACAATTTGGAATAAGTGATGTCCTTCATTCCTTTAACGACGTAAGGACTGAGTAATCGGTTGCGATGGTGGCGATATTTGATAATATTAGTGTTGATGATTATTCTGATCTCATGAAACATGGGCATTTTAGCCTATTGCACCTCAATATTAGAAGTATTGGAAAAAATTTTGACCAGTTTCTTTGCTTAATTGATAATTTACCTCATAAACCTGACATCATTGTGCTGTCTGAAGTCCAACTTGCAGATAGTTCTCTAGTTAATTTGTTCCCAATTGAGCAGTTTGAGGCATTTTGTGTTACCAGATCAGCCTCAAGACATGGGGGGGTTATCTTGTATGTCAATAAGAAGGTGTATCACTCGATCACCAAGGTGCAATTGAAGGTGGGAGATCCCCTGGAAGAGGCAGTGTGGGTCAAAATAACGCTACGTAACAGACATGGCTTTGCAGACAAAACCCTTCAAAATATGCCGGCAGAACTTATAGTGGGTGGCTTATATAGGTCACCTTCTGGTCCTGCAGGCCCTTTCTTGGAAAAACTGGATCAGGTCTTTTCCTACTGCTCAGAACAATGTTTTCCATGTATTTACCTTGGGGATGTTAATATTAATTGGTTAGATGAGGAAGATACAATAGTGGGGCGCTATAAAGACCTTCTATTTTCCTTCGACATGGTCAATCTCATTGCCGTGCCCACAAGGGTAACCAGTGTTAGTTGCACTGCGATAGACCACATTGTGGTAAATGAGCCAACAGTACAGGGTTTTTCAGAAATCAAAGCAGGGTCCTTGTGCCTGGATATTAGTGACCATTCGGCAGTTTTTGCAATTTTTGGGGGGACAAGGCCTTCACATAGGGGATCCGCAGAGTCTAATATTAGCTATCGCACTTCTAGATCCTTTTGTAACTTACGAAGTTAGAGATTGAAACTCTAAGATCGATTGGAATGAATTTTACGAACTTGAGAGCTCATCGAGATGGCTTGCTGGTTCCAGGACCGGGTTATAGCCTGTAAATCCAGATGCATGGAAGTTCAACATAAGCTTCCAAGTACAAGGTACCCATTAAACCTTGGATAGATAAGGGCCTACTAAACCTTATTCGGCAGAAGGACATGTGTTTAGAATGTATAAACAAAATGTTAACAATGATCTGTTACGACATGAATATCGAAGGGTTCGTAATCATGTTACAACCACTCTTCGAGCAGCTAAGGCAAATTATTACTTAACTGCATTACGGTCGTGTAATGGGAATGCTAAAAAGACCTGGAAAATTTTCAATGAAGCCATGAACAGGGGGCATCCAAACAGTAAAATTACCTCTGTTTGGGATAATAATGCGGGTGTGGAACTCAACGCTCCGAAAGATGTTGCAGATTGCATGAACAAATCGTTTGTTTTAGCTGTTGACAAGATTAGAGAGGCCATCCCTGGAAATATACCAGGTACGCGTGGGATTGAAAATCCCCATACATCTGTGCAAGGATGTTTTAGGTCAGACCTTTTTACAGTGGAGGAGGTAGCCAGGACTATAATGGCTTTACCCACTTCAAAAGCCTGTGGATTAGACAACATTTCATATGATGAATTAAGGTGTTGCATCGCACACATTAGCAAACATCTTTGTCACCTATTTAACATGATTATAACAACTGGCATTTACCCTGACTCATGGAAGGGTGCTAAAATTGTGCCTATTTTTAAATCCGGCTCTAAAATAGATCCTTTGAATTATCGGCCTATCTGTTTGCTCTCTAATACTAGTAAGATATTTGAAAGATTGTTTTATTGTCATTTAATCAATTTTTTTGAGAAGATGCAAGTGCTTAGTACATTACAGTTTGGCTTTCGAAAAGGGTATTCATGTAGCCAAGCTCTAGCATCCTTGGTAAATTTTGTAAATTGTAATTTGGATCAGTCAGGTCTCATAGGGGGTGCAATGCTTGATTTATCTAAAGCATTTGATACTGTTGACCATGAAAAACTGTTGGTAAAATTATGGGCATGTGGTATAAGGGGACTGTCACATTCACTGATTAAGAACTATTTATCTGACAGGTGGAGGTGGTTCAGATTGAGAATGAAGTTTCTTGTAAAATTTTTAATAAGATGGCGTTCCTCAGGGATCCATTCTGGGCCCTTTGTTCTTTTTGGTGTATATCAACGATCTTTTGGCAGATTGAGTTTCTGAAAAATGTCAAGGTTTACGCCTATGCTGATGATATCACCATCCTTGCCATTGGGGAAAATCACATTTCCATTGAGCAAAAGCTTTGTCTTCACTGAATTTGGTGCAAAGATGGTTATGCTGCAATAAGTTGAAATTGAACATTGAAAAAACAAAGTTATTATGTTTAGTTCTAGACGTCCTCGTGCTATTGAGGAATTGCATCTTCGTCTCGAACATGAGAATACCGAATTGCAGTGGCTAAAGCAGTTAAGCTACTTGGAATATTCTTAGATAGTTCAATGTCTTGGAAGGTTCACATGGATGCAATGTGCAAGTTTATGAATTCAGCCATTTACATGTTTGCAGGTCTGTCCAAGTTCTTGCCTCGAGATGCTCTAGTCCAGTTGTATTTTGCTCTGGTGCATTCAAAGCTCTTGTTTGGGATAGAGGCCTGGGGGTCCTCCTTCAAAAGTACCATTGGATTACTGTATAGCAAGCAAAAGCGCTTGATAAGGGTAATAATGAAAGTTCGCTGGGATTTCCCTTCAGCGTCATTGCATTCCGAGTCCGGTATACCATCCTTGTTTCATGCAATTATTCATAGGCAGTTAATAATGACTAATTACTGCCTTAGACAAAGATCATATGTTCCAGATCTGGAATTGAAGTTTTTTACAAATGACAGATATCTACGGAGTGTTGACACAAGAAATCTGTGTTTACCTTATCCACACTCGAATTTTGGCAAGATGGCACCAGCCTATAGATTCCCATTTTTGTGGAATTCATTGCCCATTGAAATTAAAATGGAAACCTCTCCATGGACTTTTAAAAGAAGTGCTGGTACTTGGTTAGAACAGTTTGATGTTGATCAACTTGTCATGAGATTTTTTTCATATTGAGATTTTGGCGATAAGTTGTTGTTGTTTCCCTTTCCTTACCTAATTTATCCAGCTCTGTGTATAGAGAAAAGAAAATTTGATATTTTTTGGATAGGTATGTCACAACTTTTGAAGTGATATGGTGAAATAAGGCATTGCAATTAACGCAGTAAAATAAGACATTGCTGTAGAAGAGCATGCTAGGACTTTGGTGCCTGGCAGGTTTTTCCTCATGAGTTGATAGATTGAATTTCACACTCAAAGTTTCACCTTAGGGTGCTGCATTGACTGAGGTAACTCTAGCATTGTGTGCTATCATCCTCAGCCATTGCTGCACTGTGTCCACTGCTTCCATTCCTGGTCCTCTTGAAGAGGTGATCAGGGGTGGGAGCAGATTGGAAGAATATGATAAGAATGGAGAGGAGATTTTTAAAATATTTTCAATTACGAGTTTTCCTATTTGTCAAATGATGAGGGTATCTCCGTGCCAAACCTTTTGAGGTTCAGAAAGTTCTCCAGCAGGTGAGATAGGTTGGTTGGTACCTAGGCGCTTCGGTACCTCTCATCGGATCTAGTAAGTCAGGTGAAATCAATCACTTCGCTTGATTTGCTGGATCAATACGATGTGATATCAATTTCAAACAAAATCAAAGAAACCATAATTTCAATTGTTTCACTTTCGAAATTGCATCTTTTTCTGGAACCAATTGAATTTTGTCATTGGTTAGGTACCTACCTCATTTCGTACAGTTTGATTTATTCTTCTCTCCTCTTTATTCCCATTCTTATGGTTGTGTTTCCGCATGCAACACTACCTATGTGTTCTATTTAGGGCTTGTCCTTGGTGCTGTGAGTTAATTTTTGACTTTTGTGGTACCTACGGACCACTTTTTGGTCTTACTGCCTGACAACTTGAATATACGGTCCTGATATCGTCAACCTCTGAATGAATGAGAGTGCTGCATCGGCTTATGAAACACAACTGTAAGTTTGGGTATGTAATTTTCATCAATTTGTGGTTTTTTGGACATTTGACATGCACAATGCCAACTAAAACTTACACACAATACCAACGAAAACTATTGATAAAAATTCGGAAATCTTATTTGGAGCTTCATTAAAAATCATGAATTGTAATCTATTGAATTGTTTGAATATTGTGAATTGAAATTGTGAATTGTGTCATTGAATATTGTGTGGACTTAATTGAAATTAAATGAACAATTAAACTAAAGAAAAGAAAAAGTAGAAAAAAAAAAAAAAAAAAAAAAAAAAAAAGAGGCTGGCCACCTTTAGCTAGTGGTATCACGATACTCATTTTCCAATCATTTGGGATTACATTTTGGGCCAAGGATACTGAGAAGAGTACAAAAAGGAAAGTTTTTAGTTTGTCGCAGTGGTTTTTAAGGAATGCCATAGGTATGGAATCAATGACATTGAAAGTGGAGTTCTTTGATGTTTTGATCGCTTTAACCACCGCTTCCAGGGAAATCAAATCAGCATCACGGAGAAAAGCTTGAACTCGGTTGTGGGTGACAGTGGATGCAGCAGGAATCTTTGGGTTGAGATAGCTCTTCAGAGCCAAAGCAAAACAGCTACTCGACCCAGCATTGGCACCAGAGGGACCTTGACTGGAGGTTTTGCTATTGTGGAACTTCCAAAACTGCTTTGATGTGATGACATCATTGATTGCAAGTTTCTGAACAAAGCGTGCCTCAATGAAATTCAGATTGTTTTGGTAATCCTTTAAAGCAGCAGCATAAAGAGGGAATAGATTCTGGTTTGAGGAGCAGGAAGAAAAAAGGTTTAACATTTTGAAGTATTTTTGGCGAAGACTGGCATTAAACCAAGGTGGGAAGGACAGGTTTCTAATTTTAATTGGATCCCGCCTAGGAATAAAGTGATCAATGGTCAAAGTGCAAACTGTCTTGAATTCAGTCCAGAGCTGGTCAACTATGGGGTCAAGATTACAGAAGTCAAGTAATCTATCGACAGAATCCCTGTCATATTTGTCAAAAAGATATGTGCGGCCAAGGTCACTTTGGTGGGAAGGGAGAGGGGGAGGTGCACAACAATCAACCTGGAAACAGGCACTTATCATAAAGTGGTCACTCATGCCTATAAAGGATTTGATTGACATTGCTGTTGACTGTGGACAGTGAAAAATAAGATCAATAGCTGTTCCAACATTCGGCTCAAGCATGTCAGTGGGTCAGTGACAATGTTCACAGCCTGGCTCAAAGAAAACCTGTCACATAGGCGTTGCAATCCTTCTGGATAAACACAGTCTGCTGGACAAGGCAGGACATTGAGGTTGAAGTCACCCATGATGAAAATCGGCGAGCTACAACCAAGTGGATGTGACTGCAGGCATGGAGTGATTGCTGCCAGGAACTCTAAATAAATTGCAGTGAAGCAGTTTACGGACTCGCTGGGAGGTCTATACAGCAGCAAAAGAAAGGCGGGTGGGTAAGAAAATCCAAGAGAAACTACAATAAATTCAAATGCTTCACTGCTGTAAACAAGCTTGGGCTGCAGGGAATGTTTCACTCCCAGGAGTACCCCTCCACCAGTTCTCAAGTGATCTCTACGAAAAACTATATAATTTTGGGGAAGAATGTCATTTTCTGTGCATGATTCATTGAGCCAAGTCTCTGTGACAGCCACACAATCAGCATCGATAGAATCGAGAATGGGCCGCAATGCATAACGCTTAGGAAGGAGGCTACGAGAATTAAAAAGTAACAATGAAAGGGTGAATTTTATACTGAGCCTATCAGGAGGAGAAACACTGTTGCGAATAATGTTCACTCTAAGTCCATGAGAAGGAGACTTAGGCCCCATCTGGTTAACTTCAACAGGTGGTTCATCAGGAAATGGGCCAGAGGTTCTCGCGCCGAAGCGGTAAGTAGATCCCTCCGGCCCATTTCCATCAGCACCACTGCTGCATATGATGGTGTCAATTATGGTGTCAATGTCAACATTCGGGTCATTAGGTTGGACTGAAGGCAGCAGAATCGTCAATGACCTAAAAAAGAATTGATGGATCGAGTAAGCTGGGCAGCTACATTCTGAGCTCCAGTTTAGAATAGTGGAAGCCATCCTCGGAGATTGCAGATGATTGGATGTGACGAAGATCCAGAAAGTTGACATTGACAAGATTATGACTAAAGGAGGCCAATGCATCGTTCAGCTTGGAAATTTTTTGTTTATGAATGGATCAAGCGGCCTAAGGGGGATTGAGCAGATATTCATGCTGAAGTTCATTCCTGGAGAACCTAGACAGGTAGCTGTATTGAAGTCACCTATCAACCTCGTGACTGACAAAAGAACATTGGGTACGGATGCATGAATAATATCAATTTCCCCGATGACTAAGTTGACCAAGAGGCGGTTACAGTCACCCATACTTTTCAGGCTTTGTTGAAAAATTGGATATACCCCATGAATATCTAGACCTTTCCTCCACCTGGTAAATCTTGTACATCCACCTGCCTTGCCAAGAAAAGGGTATAGGTATTTTAAATTTGAGCTGCCAATTGACAAGACAACATCCTTTGGCCTATCACCTTTCCTGACAGAAGAGGTGGCAGGGGCAGGGGCAGGCTCAGCCTGCATGCATGGGTCAGGAGGAGAAAAAGAGTTGTTTTTTCGGATATTGAGGGCAGGACCAGATCTCACAGGTGCGCTTCGACTGCTACCAGCTGAACTCTCTGCGGGCAAATCAACAGCAAGTGAGGAAGGAGGTGGTGATTTTGATTTGCTCAGCTCCAACACCTGCGCTTTAAGAATGGAGACATCAGCTTCGAATGGGCAGGGTGGTGGTGGTGGTTGTGGTGACCTTGGTCTGCGCAACTCCAGCATCTCTGCCTTTAGGTTGCAGATTTCGGCCCTGAGACAAGCCAATTCAGCTGTGAGGATGCAAAATCTGCAAGTATATGGCAGGGCACCCGCATCCTGAAAGGACACAGACAATCCAGACGATCCAAAAGGTATCCATTGTGAACACTGATCACACATGATCCAATCATCAGAATCGGAAGCAAGGTTCACTTTTGATTTTTTAGAACTGCCAGCAGCAGCATTTGCCAGTTTGGAAGTTGGGATACGGGTGGGAGTTGGCCCAGGATTCTGCTCAACATCTCCACAACAAATCAACAGAAGCTGGAAAAGACAAGAGCCCAAGGCGAGGGACAAGGCACTGCGACCAAAAATCCAATTCTGTCTACCAAGAGAGATTGACCCATGATCCTTCAGGGCGATATGGGAAAAATCATGGGAAGGGACCAGAGAAAATTTTTCGAAATTGGATTTTTTATGATGTTTGGGTGGCTTCAGAAACCGATTGAATCAGAAACCGATTGAATGGATCCTGTAGAGGACACAATCGTCAGCGAAGAGCATGATTTTTGAAGAAGACATGACTTCAGGAAGATCATTGATGAAAATGAGAAATAGAAGAGGGCCCAAGACGCTGCCTTGAGGAACACCTGACGTCACAGGAAAAGATGAAGAATTTGTGCCAGAAACAGAAACAGACTGTGTCCGGTTACTTAGGAAACTGTTGATCCAAGAGACAATTGTGATAGGCAGGCCCAGATGATGCAATTTAAACATTAGAGCTTTGTGTGGAACAACATCGAAGGCAGTTTTAAAGTCCAGAAAAAGTGCATCGACATCAGCACCCTTGTCAATAGAAGACGCAACTTCATGAGGGTGGTCCCTAAAATGTGGATACCTGGATACCTGGACACCCAACTGGATACCTCCTTGGATACCCTTCTTACCCAACCAAACCCATCCAAACCAACCTAACCTAACATATCCTATGCTAAACTATCCTATCCAAACCTAACCTAACCTCTGCTGCCCAAACCTAACCTATTTGTGGGGGTATCCAGTTGGGTATCCAGGTATCCATATTTTAGGGAATACCCTTCATGAGTAGTGAACTTTGCGAGGGCAAGCTCACAAGACCAGCCAGGACGAAAACCAAACTGAAAAGGGGAGATGGAATCAGTGGAATGAAGAAACTGTCTAATGTAGTCAGAGATCAGCTTCTCCATCAGCTTACACACACAAGAAGTCAAACTGATAGGCCGGTAATTAGCTGGCAGTGAAGGATCACCCTTTTTGAAAAGAGGGTGTAATTCTCCCTGACTTCCAAGCATCGGGTAGCTCACTACAGGAAAAGGACTTGTTGAAGAGAAGATACAGATAAGCAGAAAATTCGTGTGGGAAGGATTTCAGAAGAGACCCAGGAATTCCATCAGGGCCAGAAGAGGAAGATTTAGATTTCCTGATGGCCGAAGCAATTGAAGAAAAGGTTATTGAGAAATCAAGACGCACCTCAGAAGCTTTGGATGCTGCTGGTATGGATGAAGCTTGGAAAGTGGAAACAGAATATGAAGACGAAAACTGTTGAGCAAGTGCTTCAGCCTTTTCAGATGGTGTAACGGCCAAGCCATCATGGAATTTCAGAGATGGGACACAGACTGAACCACGGTACCTATTATTTACCTGTTTCCAAGCATGTTGCAAGGAACTGCGGGCATTTGAGTTGATGATACCTGGCCTGAGAGATAGACGAGACAGGAGATGATTTTCATGGTCCAATTTTGCTGCTATGAGGTCAGAACAGAGACGATCATAGGTTCTGGCATGAAGATCAGAATAATGACGAAATTTGTAGTATTGTTTGCATTGGCGAGAGAGAGAGCGAATATGCGGCGGGTATTTAAAAGACATGGATCCGATTTGGGGCCTTTTGATGCGAGCAGGCACAAATTGACTGATGCCATGTTGAATAATAGACTCAAAATCACACCAAAGCGTGTTTATGGATGAGCACAGATAACTCTCTCGAAAAGAGGGAAAAGAACCCAGTAAGAAGTCAGAAAAGCCAACACTGTTGATTCGTGAGAAGTCTCTGATCAAAACAGGAGGCTCTGATGCTGGTGTTGAAACTGACAGGGATAAAGTAAGCAGAACTGCCATGTGATCACTTATCCCCGTTTCGACAGAGATTGTGTTTAGAATGTGGATCGGACGCAATAGAAAAATATCCAAGATGGAATTTGAAGCTGGTCTAGTAGGAACCTTGACCGTCTGCGCAAGGCCAATATCAAAGCAGAGTTCAATGGCAGCTCGGTTGACAGAGATACCATAACAACAATTTGGTACAAGGGAGAGAGTGTCCCATT
>JASGXE010014140.1:0-12048 GCA_030068105.1 Sinentomon sp. SZTP_YWyxl | reverse complement strand
TTCCTTTCCCGCTTCCCCCGGGCCCCTCCCAAAGGCCGTTATCCCCAAAAGGGGGCACCATCCGGGTTTAAATGCGGCGGTTCGCCCAATGCATCCGGCTGCCATTAGGGATGCCGGCCTCTTTGCAGAACTTGTCCCCTGCTTATGTCAACATCCTTCAACAGTTGTTCCTTGCATCTCTTGGATACCCGAATAATTATCCACCTCAGTATTCCACTGGAACCAACCAACAATTCAACCAGGTTAATAAAGGTATTTACAATCAGCCATCCCTGACTGGGCAAAACCATCCTCCTTATCGACAGTTTCCTTATGCCCAGCAACCTGCCTATCACCACGTGCAAAACACTGCCCAGCTACAGCATAACAATGCCATTTGGTCCCAGAACAATAGCCCTTGGCTTCCAAATCAGGGCCCACTTCTTCAGAATAACAGTCCGTGGATTCAGAATAATGCCCAATACGTAAACAATATCCAGTCTCAGGCAACTCCACAGTATCAGAACCAGTTACAGCAAGCGCATAAATTACAAATGGGTATTCAGCATGGCTACAATCAGTCAAACGCATCCCACTATTGGAGAACCCAGCAAAATTTGAGGAATCAGTTGGCACAGCACAGTGGATATGCATCTCCCTGGCAGTTTCAGTACAGCAATCAGGCACCTGCCTCCAGCAAGTACCAAAATGCACCATATGGGTTGACACCGCAGGGAGTGGTTTCTCATGGTGCGAATCCATGGTTCTCATCAGGTGTTCAGTCGCAGCCTGTGCACTATGGTCATCTGGCAAATCAGAGTCAACAGTTTCATCATGGAAATGTGATCAGTCATAACAATCCCGCTGCTCAGGTTTTGCAGCCAGCACAGCATAATGGTCTGAATTCTTCGCAAGGCCAGGCTGTTCTGAATATCCAGAACTCTGGCACGTTGAACTCTGCCAACCAAGCAGCTGCATTGGCGGGACAAAATCTGGTTACGCAACACAACTCTCAGCTTCGAGATATCCCAAGATCCCACAACGTTGACAAGGTGATATCTCCCCCAAGTCAGAAAGTCCCGTCTTCACCAAGTGATGCTGGCCTACCATCATCAGTCCAGATACTGTGCGCCACAAAAGTTAGGGGGATTTCAGCTTTTCCTGAAAACATTCGAACTGGCATTGCACACCAAAAATCATCTGCTCCTGTTCAAGATCACCCTGCACGAAGCACCGATGGTTCCCAAAATTGCACAAAGGTTGCTGCTGCTTCATTTGGAGATGGAAAGTCTGCTGCTGATCTGCCAGTCAAGTGCGCTGAGCATGTTAATGTACCTGTTGGAATGGATCCGCTACCAGGTAAACACATTGTGGCATCGTTCTATTTTTCCTGTTTGGGACTTCAATTGTCACACACCCTTGGAACGTTTGATATTTTGAATGTGCTCTCACGCACCAGGGGAGTTAAGCGGTTTCTTCTCCGCATTGGTTGAATTTTCCTGATTTGAAGGCTATTCGCACTCCCCTCCTCAGCGGACATATTCAGATGTCGGGTTGAGCCGTCAACTGCGGTGGTCTCGAAAATGGGAAAATTCAACCAATGCGAAGATGGAACCATCGAATTCGGCTGTTAAGATTGATTTAACTTGAACAGCCCTCGGAAGTTTCTGCAGCTCTTAATTCCATAACTTTAAATTTTCACTGTTGCATTTTTTCTGTTTTCATTTTGCATTTTTGTTTTCATGCATAAATTTTCATTGCATCCTTCTTTCCTGTATCATTGAAATCTCTTTATGATGCATCTACAGAACACTTTTTGTTTGTTATGTGTTGGTGTCATGGCAGGAATACTATTATCCCAGGTTCAGATCGCACAACTTCAATTCACAGCCCAGGTGAAGGTGTGCTTGATGTTTTTTATTTTTTTTTTTCTTTGAAGCACTTGCCGATTTAGTGCCTGACCAACTTTAAAATAATCGCTTGTTAGTGTCGGGCAATCTGGCTAAAGATGTGCAATTGGAAGCTCATATTCTTGAACACAGTTGTGCCCTTTCTGTTTCTGTATACGTTTCCACGCAAAGGCCGTATGTAAGCTCACCTACAGTGGAGAGATCAACACCGGTTACGTGTAAGGGGGTAGGGATAATGGAAAAAAACGGTACTTTTTGGGTTTTGTCCATTCTGGTGTCACCAAATAGTCCATTTCATGCTGATTCCAATGATACAATAACCATTACTGTAGCTTTAGTGGTTGAAGAGTTTTTGCGATTCCCACCCGACAGTTTTTCTACGCAACAGTATATTTCTCATTTCCTTTGAAAAATCCACTGAATTCAAGGTGCAGTTTACCACTTTCATTTTTCCGGGTATTTTTGACCTTTTTCTAAGCCACCGGAAGTGCTAGAGAGGTAAAATCTGGCACACTGGACGGTAAAATAAGCTGTTTTGGGTGATGGAGACGGAATTTTAATATTTTAAGTAGTTCATGATGTTTTGGGCCATTATCAGGAAAAAGGTCCATCGCGTCTGCTGCAAATGAGGAATATGAAGGAATGTTACAATGTGTTTTTGAGAAGAAAAAAAACTTCAAAAAGTGGCTCTATCAGCCAAAATTGCTTTTGTGACATTTTAGTCCAAACCAGATCAAAAAATCTCTACCGGTTCTCCTATAATCTTGCGCTAAAGTTACGTCACCAAATTGTGACCTTTGACCCCATAGCCCAGAAACAACTTGACCTAATGAGGTGTAACTTTGTGTGAGTGACTTTCCATATGAGCCCTAAAAGTGTGCCAAATTTGAACAAAATCGGACAATAAAAAAACATGGAAGTTGACATTTTGACCCCTACCCCCCCTTGAATGTCAAAAAATTTAACTGCCTTGGCGAGGTAGCTCTACCTCGGCGATGATCTCCACCGCTAATGCGGAAATTTTGTTGACCTGTCTTGACTTCAAAGGTCACCACAAATTAAAATTCAGAAAAAGAACAAGTGACGATTGTGTGCAGAACTGCGGATGGCTAAGGACCAGGAATCCTTTTTTCTCAGCTCTCTTTGACTTGTGCACACCCCGTTCACTTTGGGCTTTTTTGTCATTTCAAAATGAAGGGTTGTCGAATCTGTCGGAGTCTGAAGGTTTCCGCAAGTGCACGCCTTGCAAAATGGCAACAGATATCACCATAATCTCATTTCTGCCGCTCCCTTTTTGCTGTGCACGAATGCGATTCAAAGGTCCCTTCCGACGCGACACACATTTGTGCTTCATGCCATCATTGCATCACTTCATCCGCACCCACCTCCTCGTTTGTTCCGCTCGTCTTTCTTGCCTACGTTTACTGCGATCACCGCAGTTTTTGTAGTGAAGCTGCACATTGTTCCCACATTCTATGCAGTGCCTGATGGAAAACTGTTTAACTAATTATTTCATGGCTATTATCTTCCGAGAGCGCGATTTTTCATTCGTAATTTATTTTATCTACCTCTTTCAGATGTTAAAAAGCAACGGAAGAAGAAGGGTGGAAAGTCTTGAGTTTGTAACGTTATGATCAGCCTAATTCACGCATGGGTTTTACTAATACTTGACTGCAGAACATGTCATTTTCAGTACAAGTCATTGGATGTTTGTTACCCAGTTCGCATTATGATGTTGTTTTGTTTTACATTGTTTTCTAAAATTTTGTTACTTTGTGCTTGTTTAATTGGGTTTCAGTCTGTTGACATGTTGTGTACATATTATTATTTTAGTTTTAGTGTTGCCTTTCTCCCATTTTCATGGTCTTTGCAAGGAGGTCATTTTCCTTTGGGTTATGTGCATTTTATTCAGGTCGATAAGAAACAGCTGGTTTTGGTTATGTGCCCAGTTTGATTAAAGCTTGGTCCTGGTTCAGACACCATCCAGAATCAAGAATGAGATTTAAAATTTGCTCAATCCTTGATCAGAGTTTGGGCCTGGCCCAGGATCAAATTTTCCTCATTGTTGCTTAAACTGGGTTTGAGTTACATGTGTAAACCTGGAAATGCATCCACACATTGGCATGGACATATCTCTGTTCTGTTGTTTGTTCACTTTTTACTTGTATTAATTTAAGTTTAGTATTTCCATCTTTTTGCAATGTCTTGTAAATATGTTGTGAAAGGTGCTGTCAAGCATATGTGTGAGCGTGCGCAAGAGAGGGTTTTGAAATGTTTGGTTTCAGAATTATTGCAGAATGAGATATGACTGCTTCATGGCCAGTTGCCATGTTGTGTAAAAATTTTAGCAGGGTTGGTGCAAGGTTCACATCGAAAAAGTGGGTCGGGAGGGGTCCATTCTTTTTGTCACAAATCCATGAATATCTTGGTCAGGTAATTTTCATCACTCACAATCATTTGTCAGTACCAGTTTGTATCAGTTTGCACAGGGTGTTTCACTAAGGGTTTGTCACTGCATGTACGTATTCGTTTGAAGCATCTCCGAAAGTTTATTGTCCCAAACTTCATTTCATGATGCATACAAAACAAGTGCTATGGTATGAGCTCTGTTGTTCTCTTGGTGTCAGCCCAGTAAAATGTTCCTGTGCAGCATAAGTGGGAAAAAGTTTTTTTTTTTTTTTCGAAAAAAAATCCATGATTGGGAAAAAAAATTGAGGATCTGTGGTCAGTAACTGCTATCTGGCAGTTGAATTTCTTTCTGCATGGGTGATTAACGTTAATTTTCAGTTTGCTTTTATTTTGTGTCCTCCGATGCATGCGAAGCTTTGATGCTTCTGGAATATTTTCAGGTATGTTTGTGGACATTGCATTTTTGAAAGTATTAAACATTAATTGTTGATTATTTGTGGCTTCCTCTTCTATCTCGAGTCTCGTGTTAATGTACATATTATTAATCTGTGTTTTGTTGCTTTTGTTGTCTCTTGGCATTTCGAAAAAAAAATAAAACAAAAAAAAACTTGCGCCAGAGACATCCCTCTATGAGAGCATTATTTGTCTCTTGTGGTGAGAAAGCTGTTTGGGATGTTGTATTTTCTGACAGTTTCACCTGTTTTCTATTCGCTGTAGGTAACGTAGTTTGTGTAGATACTGTACTTCCCACATTCAAGCCTAAATAATTGGTTTCTTGTACAGTGTCCATCTAAAGAGTCTTTGCATTGGCAATCTTCCTGAAATGGGTGGGATTCAGAGTTGCACTTATGCTGACATCTGCAGGCTTTTCGTCAGAGATGAAGTTTGAGAAATCAGCCAATCACATCGCTGACCAGATTGATTGCCAATTTCAAGACTCATTTGGCGGGAATGGCATAGGTATCTTCTTTGATCTGATTTTATTTAGATAACGAAGTTTTTATAATGTTGTTCTGCCCTCCTGTGTAACGGGGTATCCAGTTAAGGTCTCCCACAAAGTATACTGTTGTGCTGCTGAGTAAAAAGAAGAGGTTCAAATTCTTTACCCACGTTATTGCAAGTTGATATTTCCGAATCCTTTCTCAAACACTGCAGAAAGTTTTGAAGAAAATTGCGAGTTGCAAAAATTTCATCGTTAATGTTCGGAACCAAATATGCTTTGCAGCACCGGGAAAGATGCAGCTCACAAGGTTGTGTGAAAATACTTTGCAAACCTGTCCTGACCTGATTTCTCCAGCGAGAATACTTCCGAAGTCACCACATGACAAAGTACCTTTTCATTTCAAGGCAAAGCCAAAACCATGGAATTTTTACTTCTGGGCACCGTTTCTGGAAAGTCATGAGTGACTTTACATCATTTCATTGGAAGTTGTAACAAAATCTGAAAATTGTCCACTTGGCTTGTCTTTGTGTATTTGTTGCTTTTTTCAGTGAAGCGGTGCTATTGCCATTGCAATGTTGGAACAGTCAAATAAAAGGACGGCATATTTCTTGCATTTTAGATTGGTCTCTCCATAGCTTCCATCTTTTTTCTGTCTGCGAGCTGAAGGAGTAGAATCCACTCTCGGATGTGTAGATGAGACAGAAAAAGAGACTGACTGCGATCGCCAAGATGGACAACTGTTCTCAAAAAAGTGCCACATTTGGCTAAGTTAAAAATGTTTGCACTTTGTGTTATCGACTTGGAAGTTGAACTGAAACTTTCATATATTTGCGACATTTTTTTTGTAATTGAGTGGAAATAAAACTTCATTTGTGTGAATTTCTTTTTTGTGCATCATATCAAAATTTCTTGGCAATGCAGATGGATAAAATCACAATAGTTGCAGATAATGAGTAATGAAAGATAACTTCTGGTGAGCTGAGATGATTTTGCCAGGCCTGGGAAGTTTAATTCCTTGTCAATATGCCAAATAATTATGGTCATCAAATTTGTGGCGGTGTTCCTGTCCCGAACGATTTGCGATATCCTTGGAAAATCTTAGTCCACTCTGAGGAAAAAAATTTTTGAATGCATCATTTGCTTGTGAGTTTCGTAACTTGGTGGTGGTGTTCAAAATTGCTGCCAGCAGTTAGCCCAAATCATTGCATCACTTTCGTTTTGAACATCTGCCTTAATGCGAAATCGTTCATTTTGAATGTTGCATTCACTTTGAATGTTGCTGTTAACAACTTCAGCACACATAATTTGTGTGTCCACTTTTTCTTATAATCCTTGTGCTTGCATCAGGCCATTGTTGTCTTGTAACTAAAAATTGTTGAGAGATTTATCACATTAACCCCCTCCCCCCTCCCCTTATTACTATTGACCCTATCCGGAAGGTGGGCTTTTTTCAAAATTTTGTTTGTTGGGCCTTGCCCTTTTTGTAAACAATGTTTGGGGTTTGGAAACAAATTTGCCTTGAACGGGAAATTCCTTCCTATTGGGAATTTTTAAACCGTTATTTCCTTACAAGGAACCCTCATTCCCACAGTTTCCTTTTTTTCGAAAAATTTTTAATTTTGGCGGCTTTTTGTCAAGGTTTGGAGGTTTGAAAATTTCAAATTTGCCAAATTATTCCGAAAACAAAAATTGGGAATGTTTTAAAGTTATTTTTTGGGGCCAGTCATTAACTTTCCCTTGTTTCTTTTTTTTTTCCTGAATTGAACTTTTTTGGAGTTTGGCAAAATTTTTATAAGGTACAAAGGGGTTTTTAAAATTGAAAAAAATTAACCAAAAAAAAAGAAAATTTGTATTGGTTACTTTTGATGAAAATTTTGTTGCTTTGGTTTTTTGCGTTTACTTTGTTGCTAATTTCAATTTTTAATAAGGTGTTTTATTTGTGGTTTTTAAATAAAAAAATCAAAAAAAAAAACTTTTTGGCAATAAAATTGTTGGTTTTTTCTTTTTGTTGGCACTTTCTTTTGGGAATTTTGATTGGAAAGGAAACCAATAATTGGAAAATGGGCAGTAATTTCCTTTTTCCCTTTGGGGGTTTTGGGGTCAATGATGTGCAGGAGGTTTTTTCGGTGGGTTTTGGAACTTCATAACCTTGTCTTCAAACTCTTGTCTTGCACTGTTGTAACCCAATGAAGGAATATCATGCTTGTCCTCGGTAACAGTCCAAGACTACAACTAAAGAACAAGACTCAACGCAAAATTCAATATGTACGTCTAAAAAAGCTGCATCAAGAAGGCCAGAATTTTTTGTGCTAAAAAAAACCTCGCCAATATGGACAGATTTTTTGCAGTTTTTGTGACAGATCGTTTGTCTAAAACAGATTTGCAGTAGCCACAATGGGCAATGGTCATGCTCCAATGTTCTCATTTGCACATTAGTATTGTAAGTGACAATCTATTTTAGACAGATAATCTGAAAAAATCTGTCCATTCTGATGCAGGTTTTATGTCGCACTAGAAAGTCTGGATGTTCTGATGCGGCTTAAATGTAACAGAAACACAATGTCAGGCATCTGAAAAATGCCATTTGTGTAGACCTGTATTTCAAATGAAGTGACAAGCAGGATTGACTCATTTGAAGAAATATGATGAAGTTTCAGTGATTCATGTGTTGTAATTTGCCTGCTACCTTTCTGAAGCAGTGCATGCTAGACAAGTGAACAATTTCCTTGATATTTGCAGGTAAAGATTTCAATTGTCAGATATTTTGCATTCAATTTCGGAGTGATCCGCTGGGCAGAGTGTGGAGAACAGCTGACCCAATTTTACTTAAATTTCAGCGTTCAGAAGATGACTGCAGGAGATTGTTGACTTTTATTTTGAATTTACGCACATAGTGCGCAGTAGTTCTGCAGAGCATGATTGGTTCTCATTTTTTATTCACGCAGAATGACTGATGTTTTGCATGCATGAAAGGCAAGATGATAACATCCTGATTTGACGTTTAGCTAGGGTTCGCCGTATTCCTGGGTGTTATCTCACATTTTGTGTGGTGAGTAGGGCGAAAGTTGGTGCAGCAGTAAGTGTGGGATAATGTTACACCAAGGTCAGCGAAAAAACATTGTTTTTGGCAATTTTTCTCACCAATTTTCTCTGCTCCTTCACCCATTTATGAAATTTATGTTGTTTTTACCAAGCTAACAGTGTTCTGAGTGTGCTGAAGAGTGGTTGTGGTTTCATTTAATTTATACGTTCATGAGTCAGGGCATATGTGAATGTTTTGGCATTGTTCGTGTTTCACACACTGCGATTGTGAATGTAGGAATTGAGATGGATCCTCTTTTTTAGCCAAAAAGAGAGGCTGAATTAGCTTGTGGTTCTCATCCAAAAGCCAATAATTGTGCCTAAAGTCAGTGCTATGTTATGCACTTTTTGTATGTTCTTGATGTCTGCAGGGTCGTCTGAAAAGATCGAAGGGGGGTCTCGGAATAGAAACCCCTTCATTTGGCAAGGCATTACATTTTTTCTGACCTGTGCAGAAAACAAAGCCTGCACAACATCTAACCAAATTACTTGATTTAAGAAAAACTAAGAAGAACATGTTGGACACAGATTCCAAAAAATTCTTATGTGAGAAGAAAAGAATGCTTTTTATTCACCTGTCAAACCATGAATTTTCATCAAAGCGATTGGATAAAATGGCTGTGTGTCCAGAAAAACAACTTTGCTGACTGCCCTCACTCGGGTCACTGTGCACTTCCTGACATTTTCAGACCACCCTGCACGATAACATGTTGTTCTTTATCATTTTTTTTTTAAAAAAAAAAAATACAAAAAAAAAATGCTTGGTTTTTTAAGGAGTAATTTGGGAAATTACTTGGAAGATTAAACGACTGTTATTTGAATATTTGGTGATGTTAGCTAGTCTTTCTCCACTTGTGTGAGACGAGTGGGAAAGTTAGATTGGAATGAGTGAGAAAATCAAAAATATTTCAACATGGTTTAAGTTGTCAACCAGACCAAATACCCAACACCTTTTGACTCGCACTGATCCGCACTCCTGACGCTCAGTCAGTGAAAGGCCGTGTAAAACAAGCCTGGGCACTTGACGGGAGCCCATGATGCTTTGCATCAATTGCTGAAAAATATTTCTTTCAGGGATGTGGGGCTGTGAGCTTTGATTTGAAATGTGATTTTTGGTGGGAATGCCCTGTGTGTCTTTTTGAATGGGTGTGTGTATGTGGTGAAGTTTTAACTTTTTTTTCCTCGCCCTTTTTGTGAATTGAATGGAGGTTGCATTTTTTGCCATGGACATTTGCACTGTCTGTAGTCAGTCATCCATTTTGTCTTTGTTGCATCACTTGGGTGCTTTATATTTTGTGTTACTGGCTTTTTAGGAATAGAAATATTAGGGAGATTTTCATGCTCATGGGAATACGAGTATATTCGTCCCTGGAACATTGAAATTTCAAAATGTGTAGTTGTTTGAGTTGTGCAAGTGTTTTTGCTTTTGAAAACTTTCTTTTCTGTCAGGTTGTTGAGTTGTGAAGCAAGCTGTGTGAGGCAAGCATTGATATTTGACGGAAGCACGAGATGATCTCCCTCCATCTCTCAGAATCTCTCTTCTGATGGCTTCCTTTCCTTTCTAACACAGACTTGCTCGTGTACCCAAATACGAATTTTACAAAATGTGAATGAGTTATTTCACCTTCCACGGAGAAATCTATGGTATTTCCATAATTGGAGACATGAAATAGGGACTTGGTGGCATGCACAGCTGAGCTTAAGGCTTTACCTTAAGGTTGTGTGAAGTTGAATGGGTGATACTCAATATCCACTGAATAACTGTAGCCTGCCAGATGTATGGATTGGTTGAACATTTCATATTTTGGTGTGAAAGTGGTGTGTGTGACATGTTTTTTTGCGGAGTGTATTTTGTATGCCTTGGATTTGTGTTTATCCGAATAGGAAGGAGTCTTATTATTGGTGTAGCATGCTGGTTAGATTTGTCTGTTGGAACAACCAAATCGACATGCAGAATATGGTAAAGTTCTTAAAGTTAAAGTTGCCTGGTCGGATGCCAGTGCCAAAGTTTAGCCTGATTCGACTGATGCCCTTAAATCTACTGTGTAGTCAGTTCCTTTCTTTTTTGTTTGAATGTTCTGGGGAGAGAGAGAGAGCTGAGAACGGCACTCTTTCGGACTGCCATCGATGGAAGACTGCTAATGATGCCAGTCAGGTTTTGCATTTGCAAGGTTGGCAACTTACCATTGAATTAACCTTTTTCTTTTTGTAAAACATTGGTAATCACGAAAACGAAAAATATCGTTGCAACAACAATGCCTCTTTTTATGGACCGCCATGGGTTGACAAAAGACTCGTAAATGTTTGGATGCAGGCAGAATAAAAGATATTGCCAAGCTTTTATTTTGTCCATGCAAATATGACTGAGGAACATGCATCTTGTGCGGCCAAAATTGCCACTACCTGTCTTTTGTTTTTTTTTTCCTGTTGCATTTTGTTGTCGGATGGATTTGGCAGCCTTCTGCTGGTTTTTGACATGTTGCATCGTTTTTGCTAACGTTCTGGGGTTTTTAAGTTTTCTGGTCATGATTTGTACTTGTCATTTTTTTCTGTTTGGGGTGTGCACTTTTCGTGCCTTGGGCAGCAACAGGACCCCAAGTGGAACTTTGGTCAAGGGTGATGACGAATTTTACTGAGACCCAATCACATCAGGAATTTGAGGATTTCCGTTGGGTTTTACGTTTTGTTGGGCCTTTTATCTCTCTGGGATAAACTGTATAAATTATTTATGTTATTTGATTATATTTGTGGAGCACTGCAGTTCCTTATCGATGCTGTTTGGAAAATCTTTCAATTTTATGACTCATCAGTGATTTATTCCGATAACTTCTCGGTTTGTTTGCAGGGTGTCCAAGATATACCTGGAATTGTGAAAAATGGCAACTTTGAACAATTATTACTTGGGAATTGGGACAGCTGCCAAAACCACTGGATCTTTCATCATGATCAAAGGAGTCGGATTGCACAATTTTTGTTGTGGTGTGAACAAGAGAAAAAAGCAAATTCCTATGTTACAATCTGTCATGTGTTTTTTCGCAATAAGAGCAATTTATTGTAATTTTTCATTTTTGCGATTTTCATGCTGTTGTAATGGCATTTAACAATCTACACAACACCATGATTGTCGAACAGCAGTTGAGTCACCAAATATTTACCATCTTGAATAAAAAATACTGGAAACCCTGGTAATTTTGAGGGTTACTCTATTTTTACGTTTCAGTATGCCGGTTGTGCTTTTCATTGCTGAACATGAAATGTATACGGACTAACTTTTATTGCTAGTTTCACATAGCAGGAGTTTAAAAATCATAGAAATTCAGGAAGTTAGTTTAAACATTTCACATTCTGCACATGAAATTGCTAAACCTGTGTGGCTAAATGGCAGTGATTCTATTTTTTGAATTGATGAAAAAGGGATGGTTCCCAGCACTATTTTTTGATTACCTCTCCCACTGACCTTCCCCGAAGAAGGCAATATTTCCCGGGTTGTAATTGTATGATCTTGATTAGAGTATTGCGCTCGAAATCGGTGTAATTACTTCATCAAGCCATCGCAACCTTTATTTATTGAATTGATGTAAAAGGGTGGTGCCCTACCCTTTTTGAAAACCTCTCCACTGACCTTCCCCGAAGAAGGCAATATTTCCCGGGTTGTAATTGTATGATCTTGATTAGAGTATTGCGCTCGAAATCGGGTAATTACTTCAAAATGCAATTTTTCAATGG
>JASGXE010014139.1:0-12586 GCA_030068105.1 Sinentomon sp. SZTP_YWyxl | reverse complement strand
TTGCATTAACATTTTCTTTTCATTTCTCCCTTCTTTTTTCTCACCATGATGATGATTTTAACAGCCGTTGACCACGAAACGGTTGCTTTGGCTTACCATCCCAATGCTAATGCCAATGCCAATGGAATCACCACTGATCTTCACCACTCCTCCTCAGATCTGAACGATGATGCAAGCAAATGCACAAATGCAAGCACAAACGGTCATCTAAGTGACCGCTCTGAGAGTCCACAGTCATCCGGGTGCAGCAGCAGCAGCACCAAAGAAGAACTGGAACTGGAACTGGAACAGAAGGACAGAGCCAGTCACTCTTCTTCATCGACCAACCACAACCAGCAGAATGGCAGCAGCAATGTGATTTTGTCAGCCACTTTAGCTGATGCATCTACTCCTACTCCCTCAAGCACCAGTGCTTCCACCATCACCACCACCACACCATCACCACCTGTTGTGCTCCTAACAACCGGTGACAGCAACAATTGTGATGGTAGCAACAGCATCATTACACCAGATCCCGGTTTCATTGCTAACGGTCTGACCAGCCAGGTGACTGGTCCTGGTCCGGGTCCACTTGTGGTTACTAACAGCAAAATTAACACAAATAACAACGGCAGCAACAACAACATCCCAGTTGACAATAACAATTATTCAACAGGAGCTTTGGACCTATTCCCTATCCCCCCAGGTTAGATGACTGTCAGATTCGGACGTTAGTTTGTTGTTGTGTTTAACATGGATTGAGATTGTTTTCTACACTTCTAACCATCATGCAGGCATCACAAAACTTATTTTTCCAAGTCGGTTATGTCTGGTAAAAAATCAGTCCTCACTCCAACTCCCTAACATTTTTGGGTCTACCTGATTAGTGATTCCCTGATTAGTGACACCATTTATACTCTGGGAGGATGGGCTGGATGCAATCAGAAAATATGTTGTTGGGTTGGGTTGCTTCAAAATCTCGATTTTCATAATGAGATGGGCCTGTGGTCATTTTAAAACGATCTCTGCAACTTTTTCCACAGAATAAAATGAATCATCCTGAGCGGTCTCACTGCTGTTGAGTCGTGAGGAGATGAGAGAAGAGAGGCCCCATTAGTTAACAAAAAAAAAAAGAAATGATAAAAATGGTTTGTCCACTGTGTCACAATTATCCGAAATGTGATGTAGTGCTAGAAGAGAGATAGATGGATGTCATACATAACCATATAACCATAACCACAGATGGGATACTCCCTCTCTGTCCCAGATCAGCTCGGACGGAATGAAAAGGAAATTTCCATCATTGCATTTATTGTTTCAAAACAAATCATCACAAGAGAGTTGGTGCGGTGCTTATCATTGAATGATTGAATTATTATGTCTTTTTACTTTACATGGCATTTGCAAATGAAAGAAATTTCTTGCTTTTCTTTTCTTTCGTTTTCTTCTTTTTTTTTTTTGGCAGAAGGACAGATGGGATTTTAGGAACATTTTCCACAAGGGGAACACATTAAGAGTTTCAACCTTTTGGAGAATTACAGATTTTTCTCACTCTGTTTTTCATTCTCACAGGTTTTTCTCATTCTATTTTTTCAAACAGTCACGTTACTTGGTAGCTGTCGTTTGCAAAAAGGTGAACCCCTTTGTTTGTATTTTCACCCTTTTAAAAATGATCCTAATATCTTGTTGGCCCTTGTGGTGTTCTGTTCTGATAGCGCATAACTATCTTTTCTTGCATTGATCGGCCAGATGACATTATCACCCCCCCTCCCGGCCCTGTGAAAATAAATAGCAATTGGAAATGCATATTCTGTTTTCAGGTGCAAGTCGTGATGATCTTCCACCAGGTGTGCTCTACAAGGTGAAAGCAACTTACAAATACAATCGTGAGGATGGTGATGAATTGTGCTTTGATGTTGGTGAAGTGATTGATGTTGTCCAATACGATGATCCTGAAGACCAGGTTAGTGTGACTGTGATTGATTGATTGACTAAGAATAATCACTGATTCGTCTAGTTGTTGTTTAGTAGGTGCCATGGGCGGTCTGGCCTGGTCGGGGATACGGGAAACCCGGCCGTTGCCCCGGACGAGTGCATTGCCCCTTTGCCCAAAAGAAATGACTCGATCTCCATGCGCTCTCTTCTGTCTCCTCAGACTAGCAAGCTCATGAGCAACTAGCAAGCATGGACGAAATCGAACCATTCGAACCAAAACCCAAAAGTGCAAGCATACCTGTTCTGTTTTCTCCAACTTCCCTGACCCCCTCGGCCCCTCCCCTCTTGCCAAGTAGCTCTCTATCTTCTCCTCGGTCGGAGCTTGGCTCGGATTTCGGAAACTGAATTGAACACACACGCTTTGCCTACGTCTGCTGTAATTCATTCTCTAAAGACATTGAGGAATGAGCTATATGGATGTATTAGTGTGAAGCTTTACTCTCACGAGGCCGGAGTTCTGCAGTTATCATGTTTTTTTTTTTAATTTCTCTTTTCAAAAAAAAAACTGATCAGCTGTGCTCTCTTGCAGATTGTGACAACTTTGATCGTTGCATCTGCTGAGCTCATTTTCGTCATGCTGACAAAGATGAACCTTTTAATAGAACATGACCCTTCGTTTTGTTTGGAGATCCCCTCAAAATAAAGAGAGGGTTGATGACCTTAATTCGATCCTTTGTGAGCCTCGGAGAGAATTTGATCACATTAAACGAACCTTTAATTGACATTTTCTCCGTAGTTTCATTTGATGCACTACGCATTTTGATGCGTCACGTCCTCTTCGTCAGGTGAACCATTTACCATGGCAAACCATTTGGCAATTGCACCTGAAGAGGAGGACGTGACACCTCGAAATTGAGAAATTTACAGGTGTCCAACCCAACCTTCCATGGACAGAATGGTTCTGAGATTAGGGTGAGTTCCTTAGCTCTGAAAATATTGCCTTGGCAAAGTCTTGAATACGTGAACATGGTTTTTCTGCCAAGTTGTTTTCAGTTTTTGTTTAACAACCAAATATTGCTGGAGCCAAATTGGGGCTATGGGCTTCAGGAGGCAGTAATTATGAGTAGATGTGGTGCCTATGTGGCTGAATTGCACTGTGGTGTTATAAAGAAGATACCATGCATGGAGACCAGCATAACAGCTCGATGTTCAGATCACCAGTCCTTTTGTCAACACATAATCTGCCAAGAAATCACCGGCAGTTGCAATTTGATGAGCGACTGCCACCGACAGGGATGCCAAATTTTGTCTTGCTTCACATGCGAAGTGATACGTTGCTTAATTTGTTATTTCTATTGATTGCAGAAAGATACGCAATTCGCAATAATTGTCAAAAATACAGAAGAGTCAAAATGCAGGAAGTCAGAATGGTCAAAACAGAAAGTTCAAGAAAAGTCAAAACACAGAAAGACGCGATTTTGCGGTTTTCAAGGTAAACTTCGGGACTTTTGAAATTTGCGAAATTTCGTGACATTTTGTGACAATTTTCGCTGGAGCAAAGATTCCAAGATTATCCTGTCCGAACGGTCGCGTCACCTTACAATCACCCTGTAAGACAATGAACCAAAAATATCCCAAATTGAGATAAAAATTATGAAGAATGCCCGGAAAGGTCTAAAAATAAAAGAGAAGTACATATGTGACACGCAGATAAGTAGATGAGCAAAAACCAATGAATGCCAAAATTCCTTTCCAAAAAACATATTTGCAATACAAGCCAACAAACAGGAACAGGATGGCAAGTAACACTTGGGACTGCAACTGGGCAGCCAGCCAGTCAGGTCAGCATGGTTTGCGGCATGGCAGGATGAACAATGACCATGAGATCGCGAATTGAAGCTCGAGTCTTTAAAAGGTGGAAAATGTTCTCAGTAACAATTTCTGATTTGAAATGGAAAATTTGCCAGACTCAGCAGTGTGCGCTCTGACATCACACATGACCGGGTCCGACCATGTCTGCGCGAGAAGGCAGCCGGGTCTCTGGCAAAAAAGGCACCCCGGGTCTCCGACCTGGCTGGAGAAAAAGGGCCGGGTCTGCGACCCGGCGGGAGACCCGGCGGGACCCGGCCCACTTTAAGCCCTGGTCGTGCAAAAGTGAATGTTCAAGATTTCAAGACTTAGCCAAAAGCAGTATTTTCAGAGCTCAGGAACACACCCTCTTCTAATTGCTACTGTGCCATGAAAAATTGGCATAGATGTCTGCAAATTTGTGCTGAAAGAGCTGGAGAAATGTTTGAAGCCCTGAACTAAACAAAATCTTGATAGCGGTAAGATTTTCTGAACTACAGGGTGATGTAAAAATGTTTCTAACGCCCCTTGTAATAAACAATAAAATTCATCTCAATTTCCCTTGGCTGATGATTAACTAATGTCCCAAATCTCAACATCAATCATCTCTTGTTTCTTATTGAAATATCATGCTTCTAGCTTCAATTATTATTTGTCATGCAGATTTTCATTGAAATATCCCACACCAATTCATTGAATTGCAATGTTCTGGAAAGAAAAATCGCCAAACTAATTTGTCCACTTTGTTATCCATTAGTTTTTTTTTTTTTTTTTTGAAAAGGCAATCTTTTCGTTTGAAATTCCCACCCTACCTGGAACTGTGTGCTCTGAGAATACGTTTGCATGGCTTTCTTTCTTTGTTTCTTTCCGTTTTTGTTTTTCCTAAATAAAAAAGGAGGAAGGATGGTTGATGGGTGTGAAGGAGTCGACAGGAGAGAGAGGATTATTTCCTGCTAATTTCACGAGGCCCATCTGATTGGATTTGTTGATTGGCCAATCCGATTTCGCATCTTTCGTTCGTTTGCGTTGCATTCGTCCATTTTGGTTTGATCACTTCTAATTAATTGATTCTCCATTCAATCAAAGCTTTGAATGGCCGTGACCATGTTGGCTTCCTCCGGTTCGTTTCCTAGTTGATTGGTTGTGATATCACTCATTAGCGCCATGATATCATCTGATGCGTTTCTTTGACCAAGCTTATTCAGAATATTCATATCACCCCTCCCTCCCACCTTTCTTCCCCTTCCCACCAACCATGTCTCCCTCCTCCTCCTCCTTCTACTCTGCCAAGATCTGCTTCTGTTGAGTTTGCCTTTACCTAGTTGCTGTGGTGCCCCTTTTTCTTTGCTCTTTCTCTTTCTTGGATGATGTTTGGTTGGATCAGTCGGATCGGTTACCACCATCCCATCACTACCTGCCTAGAGGGAGTTGGTTGGTGTGCATTTCGTGTTTTTATACCTGCTATTTATAAAATACATATAAATAAGTCAGGTTAGGTTAGGTTGGTTAGCATGTTGTTTTCTATGCACATGTTTCTTTCTATGTTTATGTAGTGTGCCTGAAATGCTTCTGTCGGAATAGAAAAACCATTTCTGACCTTTTTGCATGAAACCTGTATTTCCATGCTGACGACATATATTTAGTTTTTATGGATCCTGTACTTTGTTCTCTCACTCTTTCTCGTTTTCCATCCTCCCCTTTCTCGTTTCCCATTTCCCATCCTCCCCTTTTCTCTCTTGTACTGGCATTGGCAATTGCAAATCCTCCTGTTGTCAGATGTACAGATCGGTCCACAAGTCCCTGCGTGGTTGACGCAAGTCTGACCTTGTTTAAAATGAGCAGTTTTGTTTTCCGGATTTAAATCACGTGTTTTTTTTTTTTGGAATTTGAACCGGGCGGAATTCGAGATTTAATTACAAGTCGGGTCAGAAGTCCGCAACATCGCAACGGAATCTGAACATTTCGAAGTCGGAACTTCTTGGGAATCGGAACATCAATTCGGAAGCAGAACCAGCTTGTGATTGCAAGCAAAGGAAGAATGGGCTGGCACGACTCTACACTTTCCTTTTTCTTGACAAGGAGCGAACGTTGGATGCCAACTTGGCTGGAGAAATCGAGAGCTGCGATGCAACAAAAACCCACATGTCAGGACTCAAACCAACGCTGGCGTTATTCCAACCAGGCTGGGACTTCCAACCAGGTGGGCCGATCTGTATTATTTGATAACCTATTGTGTCCATGTGATTGGGATTGTGTTTTATGTTGTGTTTGCTAGGAGGGCATATTGGATCAATTATTCTAGAAATGTATGTTAGAAAACGTTTCTATGATGTTAGTCACAGAAACAATAATGTCTCTTCCCATTCATGGGAATATGCATTGCATTGCATTGTGCATGAGTTGTGGGTACATACGATACGAGTATGGTTGTTCTTGGGACAAATAATGTGAAAAAGTGTTGTGCCAAAAAAAAGAGAGACAATGCAGATTTGCAAATGCCCATTTTATTATGGTCACATCACATGTCACTATCCATTTGTTTCTGTGACTGACTCTTTAACAAATGCACTGACAAGCAAGACACAATCAAATGCCCCTAACAAAGGAAACACCTATTTTTTCAGATTTAGCCAATTATTCAGATCTGACCTTATTGGATACGGACGGAAGAGATGGAGATTTGTGTGTGCGTCCAAGTAGAGTTTGTAGTTGTGTTTGAGAGGCATTTATTAATATTCTCATTTTGTAAATTTTTGTCACATCACATCACTGCTTGATACATTGGGCCGTAACACAACACATAATCGTAAGTTAGTGCGACATGAAACGTGTGTTATGGTAGTCCAGTCTAGTCTAGTGGGTGGTGTCGAAGGATGTGTCCGACCCTCGTGGCACAATAGTTAGCGCGTCTGACTCATGATCTGAATCGATTCCCAGTCGGGACACGAGATTTGCCGTGGCACAAATTGTGTGTGCATCCTCCCTCGGCGAGGCACGGTAAACGAGGTCGGAAAGGCAGACTAAGTGGCCAGGAGGTCCCGTGTGCAGCATCACACTGCGCCCATTAAAGAACACCTAGTTCCAGGTCCAAGACAGATGCTTGGCAGGTTGCACGACAGAGAAGCCACACATCACAAGACACACGTCTCCGCTCTGCAGATCATATTCGGTTCGGGAAATCTTACGGGTTGGCGTGTATACACCGTAAAACTGATCCGAGTCCTTTCAGTTGAATGCAGAGCGAAGTTGGGCAACGATCATGGGGCATTGTTCTCCTTGCGAGCCCAAGTAGTGCAACAAGGTTTAAGCCGAGCCACTGGCCGTATGAATATCAACTCATAATGGCAATGATGATGATGATGATGTGTTCATGTTTCCAACACATTTCCCACCCCACCCCACCCACCCCTTTGTCTCAACAGCAATACTCAGCTTTCAACTCTTTATACAGACGATGGGTATGGTCGCGGCGGAAAAAGATTACCCATTAATGCTTTTAAATGGTCAGTGCTGTTCACCCACACAAGCGGACAAAGGTATAGGCTTGCGTGTGTTGCGGTTTGCGTGTCTTCTGCTGCATTCCGTGGTGTTCCTTTTTCAATTGGCTTCATGCCGGACAATGACGCGTTGCTTTCTGGCCAATTGCTGCAATCATTGGTGTGTGTGTGTCTGGAATTGATGTTTTTTAGCTTTTTGCAGCAGAGATGGACGGACTCCGCCTGCTCTGCCGTAAGTCGTGAGCACTTGAGCTGTTCGGTAAAATCATTGTTTATGTTCGGACTGCAGTTGATATCAACCTTGAATTGGCCTCTCCCACCAATTGCTGTGTTCAAAATGAGAGCGTGCTCAGCTGTGTCACTCACTCCAAATTTCACATTGAAACCATCCCTCGCCACTCGCCAGATGAGCAATCGGTTTTCTGCTTCGCGCAGTGCCATATGCAGCCACAGGAAAAAATAAATGATGAAGCTTCTCTTGGTTTGATGACACGTGAGAAACACACCTGTTGGCGGCTCTGTGTCTGCTGTTGCTTGCCCAGACCGCCTGCTTTTGTTCATTTCGGAGCTTGGAGATGGAACACAGTTTGTTGCTCGCTCCGCAGGCCGCAATGCAATGCCGAATTGGCAAAATGCTGACAGGTTTGATTTGCGGCCTCATCGGCCACATGAATTGCCAGACAAAATCCTTGACCTGGGTGCTCAAAATTGTACTGGGTGCTCAAAATTGTTTGCTTTTTGCTTTTTTTGTTTGCTTTTATTTTCTCACCTAACCTATAACCTTTTTTGCTTTTTCCTTTTTTGTTTGCTTGTATTTCCTAACCTATCCTAACCTAACCTTTTTGCTTTTCCTTTTTGTTTGCTTGTATTTCCGAACCTAACCTAACCTAACGTGGATCTCGCACCTAATCCGCCGCTCTTCAACCACTGAGCGTATTTCTGAATTCCAAACAAATCGCCAGAAATTTCGACCAATCGGATGCGAGCAAAATCGAAATGACGCAATCGTGAATTCAGTTTCATGAATACACCTTTCCGAAGCGATTTCCGGCAGCAGCCTCTGTGGCCGAGTGGTCTAGACAGCATGCTACCGCTGCGGAGGTACCCGTGGCGGTGGTTCGAATCCCACCTGCGGCAAAATTTTATATTTTTGTTTTTAAAAATACCGAAATGTTTTTTCACACCAGTGGCAGTTATTGTTGACACCAGGAAGAGGAAAGGTTGGGTCAGGTTTGGTTTGGTTCGGTTAGGTTAGGATAGGTTGGGTTGCATTAGATTTAGATGCAGTAAACGCGGTTAATTTGGGTTTGCACCTGATTGGTCGAATTCTGGCGATTTGTTTGGAATTTGGAAATTCGCGTGCAGGACCATTACAACTCACGCACCTCTTTACCTTGTGTTTACAACAATAAAAGCTTCCTAAAATGTTCGGGTGGCAAATTGCCCCCGGCCACCACAAAGTAGGGCCGGGGGCTATTGACCCCTCGAAATTTTCAACCCTAGAGACGGGCAGAAATTGTCTGAAAAACTTAGTGACCTCCATACCACGTATTACCCACGTCAATACCGACCGAAAATGTTCGGGTGGCAAATTGCCCCCGGCCACCCCAAAGTGGGGCAATCGACCCCCGAAATTTTCAAAGTCCCAGAGACGGGCAGAAATTGTCGGAAAAACTAAAGGACCTCTGTACCATGTATTCCCCCTTTCTGATTGATATCGGTGAGTCATGTTAATTCTCTAGTTCCGCTGCAGTGATAAAACTCGACTGCGTCGTGAATTGCGCAGGCCAGAATGCTTTGCCCAATGCCCATGCCTTGTTTTCGAATCGCGGCGCATTCTCCCGTTGCGGATCTGTCAGCGTTATTTTGTGGCGTGCCAAATCTGGCCAAATGGGTTTGAAATGGAAAACGAACCCAATGCATTGGAAGCAAATGTTCCGTGGCCCTCGCTTCTTGCTTTCTTGGCGGCCGAATTCATGTCCAGCGCTGACAACAAAACAAAATCTCACAGGTGCATCTGCTGCGGAACGATTTTCAATTTCGTCGATCGTCCAACAATTTGCCACAGGCGCGGCAAGGCAACGTGGGGGAGAGTCTTGTAAAGACAGACTGGAGAAACGCAAGGTGGAGGAGCGGAGATACCTCGGAACTGCATTGCTTTTGACAATTACAAACAAACACAGGCCCAATCCACCGACAGAAATGGAAAGATCACTGTGTGGGCGTTGGACTGCACCAACCGTTCCATTTTGCATCTCATATAGCAGAGGCATGGACTACCAGCTGGACTTTGAGCTGGACATGTGTGTGTGTGGTTTTCGGTGAGGCAACAAGAGGATTTCCTTCCTGCTTGCATATTTTAACGACAAGCGGCAGAACCCAGTGGGGAGGCAAGACAACATGCGAGAGGACTGCATTTGCTTTGAGCGCAAACTGGCTTTGCATTCATACATTCATGTATTTCATTGGCCGCAGAAAGTGTTACGTCATTACTCGGATAGCAACCAATTGAAAAAAGAACACCACGGAATTGAGCAGAAGACACGCAAACCGCAACACACGCAAGCCTATACCTTTGTCCACTTGTGTGGGTGACACTGACCATTTAAAAGCATTAATGGGTAATCTTTTTCCGCCGCGACTATACATCTTTGGAAACACAAATATAGAGTTGAAAAAAGAAATGTCCACTGAATTGGCAGGCCAGGGCTCTTTGAAGGAACAAGTTGCCGCCTTCCACCATTGCAGAAACAGTTCATGCATAAAATTCGAAGATGGCAGTGCGGGCGTTACCAGCGACTGTCACTGGCTTGCTTTTATGGACAAAATGTGTCCAGGTTATCTTGTGCTCGCAATAACTGCCGATCTTATTCGAGCTTCGCATCAAAATTTTGCGCAGAGATTCCTGAACACCAAACCTTGACTGATTTCAAAGATGAGCATGAGTGGCAACTTGGAAGTGGCAAAAAGGTCACGAAAAAGGATCGCGGACCTCAGCAGGTTCGAGTCGTTCCCAAATGATTCTCACAGCAAAGGCGTCGATGACTGCGGAGTAAAATGATATCGCAATTTCTGGGTTTCTTTTTCCGCATTTGTAGATTTCCGAATACCTATAAGAACCTCGGTGTAATAAGATAATTTCATCTTTTCGGCGCTTTCCAGTCGTTTAGGTTGGGTCCATTGATTTCATATGTGTCCGTAAAAGGTACTTTTGTTCTGCAATTTTCCGTGTGATGATTTCCTGCTTCAGCGCAGTCTGTTTTCCTGGTCCAAGCATTCCTTCTCGACCTGTTTGATGTCAGTGGCAGGCTCACAAAAAAGGTTGATGATCAAAGAATTGTTTTTGAAATAATTTCAACTGACACCCTTAATTTCATCTGACACCCTTAATTTAAACTGGCACCCTTCATACGCCGCAAAGACCCATAAATTGGGCCCCGGCTTTGAATTACAATGACCAGCAGAAGGGGAAAAATTCCAAAAAAATTTGATGCCATTTGGGGGGGAATGCGGTGCTGTTGCCCGACAAAAATGGATGGAAATTGCCAGTTCAAGATTTCCATCCAGGTCCCGATTCTAATGGGTCACCTGACCTGGCGTAAATTTTGTCAGGCACCGTGGCTAGGTAGGTACCTATATCATTTTGAATGGCGGCAGAAATATATTGCGATCAAAGCCCAAAAGCCTGGTAGGCAAATTGAAATCCCATCCCCACCCCCTGCTTGATTTTGATAAGAAGGATTCGGGTAAAATCACCCAAATGGAGGTGTTTAAGTTCAAATCATAAAGTTTCGCAAAGCTTTCGGTATGCAGAAGTTGTTGAATCAAAAATTGCTTGAGTTCGATGATACACGTGTTGGCCTAGTAATGGCCTGGGTCAATTTCGTCTGTGTTCGCATCAAATCCAATGGCAAAACTGCTTGGTAGGATGAAGCCAGCCCTCGTAAAAACTTTTCGCAACTTTGACGCAAAGGATGCAACAGCCCAAAGACGCAAAAGCTATCTTTCCTGTTTCAGATTGCATTTTTTGCACAGCACGCCGTTCCGCATTCTTCGCATTGGTGCAACACGCTGGTAACATCAGCAGTGCTTCTAGTGGGCTGCCGCATGAATCTCACGCGATTGCATGCGGCAACTTGTTCCTTCAAAGAGCCCTGGGCTGGCTATTGAATTGAATCTGGAGGTGAGTGTCATGGGGTGTGGTGTGTTCCATGATGGGGAATAATGACATACATACTTCTCTGTCAGCTGTAACTCTCACTCAGTCAGTCTGCTGTTGGCAGAATATTGACTGACTCAAAAAAACTCTCTGCCCTCTTGCTCTCAGAGCAATCCCTCCCTCTCTCCCTCCTTGTTTGATGTCCTGTCGTCTGTGTAGGTGGCAGTGGTGCTGCTGTGTTCTCACTGAGAAGAGTTATGGTCTTTTTTGAAGGAGGCATATTGATTGCCAAAGGGAAGGGGTTTAGGTTATTTGGTGTGATGATGGATGACAATAATGAACAGTTGGTCCACAGCTGTTATGTAGCTCTAACCGTTCAGTTCGAATGTTGGATCAGTTTTTGTTGCTGGGTTTTTCCACGGAATGGTGCTGAAACGCAATTTTTCTTTTTCAACATAACAAACAGTTGGTGTTGTCTGTCGAGTGCCTGTGCAGGGAAAGGAGACATATGTAAAAAAGTAGAAAATCAGATCAAATGTATGGGGTCACTAGTTTTTGCATTTTTACCAAAAACATCATCGCGTCGGTTGGGAACATTCTCTTCTCTATCTGGTGTCAACAGGAGGAGGAGAGACTTACTGGCTTGCTCACTTTGGCCCAAGCCCACTCTCATTCATTTTACCTTTGCTTCATTTGTTTTGTTTCATCCCTTATTTCTTTTTTTTTTAATTTTCCTCCAAATGTTTTCTCTTATGAATCATTTCTGCTCTTTCATTTGTGGAAGAGCTTTGCTTCTGTGTCTTCACCAAACAATAATTGGAGCCCAATTCTCTAACAGTAATTTTCATAATTTTCATAATCAATTTCAAAAACATACTGCAATCAGCTATTGTAATTGTGTTGTTCTTGTGACTAAGTGAGTAGTTGTTTGTTTGCTTTGCTTATTTTCTTCTACCTTTTTGTTTTTTCCTGTGCTACGTACCATGGCCCTGTTTTTCTTTCTTTCTTTTAGGCAAAATGAGAAGCCATAATTGTTTCATTATCATGCCCATCTTTCTTCATTGAGCCAGAGAGATACGTATGTGGGTGAGCCTATTGTTGGGCATTTTTTCGTGTGCCTAAATAGAGTGTTTGTGGTTCAGCCATAGCTTAATTACTCCTTTCAATC
>JASGXE010014138.1:0-13013 GCA_030068105.1 Sinentomon sp. SZTP_YWyxl | reverse complement strand
TTACAGTTCGTTTGGAAAAACCTTGTTGGGAGTCATTACCATGACAACTCCCCTTGACCTGCCAACCGGAGCATTGGTGATTCCTTCACTTCGGATGCCGGTCGAGGTGGTAGGTGAAGGTTCGCGTCAAATTCCCACCGAGGATGTCCTCAAGAAGATGACTTTTGAGGTCACCACATGAATGCCTCACCAGGTGAACTGAAAATCAGTTCAGTCGTCGTGCCTTCGAATGCGCGGGGTCATGACATGAACTGTAAATAAATGAGAGGAAAAGGGGCTCCCCAATTTAGTTGTGAAGGTCACAACGCAGGCGAAAACAGTTTGGCATCTGTCTCAAAATGGTCGCATTCAACTGACAATGGATTGCGTGTACTGTTCCGAAAACAAAAGAATAGCATTCCTCGACACGTTTGTATACGTGAACACTTCTGCTTCTTGTAATAAAGTCAAATCACCTTGGGGCTCCATGCATCACATCTCAGAGTAGGTTTTCTTTAAGTTGTCCATCCTTAAGTTTTCGGAACTATACTTTAACGCACTTACTGAAAATTTCTCCAAAACTCATTTTGAGTCTGAGAGAAGATCCGCAAGCTGCTTTCATTCAAAGCAGTGCAGGAATGGCACAAAAACTGCAAATGGATGGCAAGACAATTTTGGATGTTCGGGAAATTTTAGTGGCAAATTGCTTCGATGGCAAAAAAGTTGCCCATTGAAAATGAGCGGAATACACACAAGGAATTTTCAAAAAATAAAAAATAAAAACGATCGTGGCAAATCTTGCATGCAATTTTCCTGCTCATGAAAAGTGGGAACACAAGTGGGAACAGCTTGAAAGTGGGAACAAAAGTGCAATGAAAACAAGTGGGGAAAAAACTGCTGGAAATAGTGACAAACACAAGTGATTTAGCAAGGTTAATTCTGCGGAAAATAACACTGAACGAAATGATGGAGAGACAAACATAAATTTATCGGCTGAAGGTGGGCGGCAAAGGTTTGAAAAATACCGAGATCGGCACAAAAAGCGTTTTGCGGGATTCTTCGTTGAAACATGAAATGCAGTGCCTTTTTTGCGTTTTTGGGCCAATTTTCAAATGCCCATTGTCATCAACAAAATTTGGCGTTGGCCAGGGCCTCTGAGTAGGCTGGCATAAAGAATAGGCAAAAATGGCAACTGTGATTGTGAACAAAATCCTCAAACCCCCTGTGCAAAAATTCGTGATTATTTGGAAAGAAATGGATAGGTAGGTATGCTGAGTGGGCTCTAAATTTAAAAATGTTAATGATTGCATGAGACCAAAGTGAATTGAAATCAAGAAAAATTTGTTTGCAACGTGGTGTCAAGATGGGTGGGCGCAGGTTTTTGCCAAAGGAATTGGCACTAAACTTCATATGAAATTTGTGAAGCTCCCTAAAAATTGGCATGTCCAGTGGCACAAAATATACGAAACTGTACTTACCCCCGCAGAATTTGGACGGATCGCAGAAGCCCACATTTACAACCCCAATTCGTAAAAAAATTGACAATTTTCTTGCGATTTTTGTATCATTGCCTGTGTTGTGGATTCCGACCTGTGTGGGTAGGTTATTGCAACTGCCAATATTTGTTTCTAAGTGTTTGCACCTGGCCCGGCATCCCACCCCAAAGTTTCCCTCTTCAGATTTCAAAGTTAAATTCAGCACGAGCACCAGGAACGGGCAAATCAGTCATGTTGAAACAAATGAATTTAACTAACAGCCGAATCCCTTCGTAAAATTGCAACTTATGCGACGTTTCGCTCCAATACCTTTGAGCTTCATTAGGCGAACCAACACTGCTCTGCGTAGATGCTTGACCAGTGTTGTGGTGTAGCATCATTCGCTGCCGTTTTGTGCATGTGCAGGTGGGCGAGGGAAGGGTCTGGTAGGTGCAGGGGAAGGGAGGGGCTGGGGTGTGGGCGGACTAGTTGGGTTGATATAGTATGTTGGATTCTGGAGGAATGCAGCTGGTGGAATTCCTCTTGGATTGAATGGATCACTGTTGCGGGGTGAGTGCTGGATCCAACATAACATCAACCCAGCCAGTCCGCCCACATCCCAGCCCCTCCCTTCCCCACCCCTGCACCAACCGTTCCCTGGCCCACTTGCACATCCACAAAACGACAGCGAATGATGCTGCTCCACAGCACCGGTGAAGCTTCAAGTCAGTCTGTGGTTCGCCTGATGAAGCTCCACGCTTTGGGTGCAAAACGTCGCACTTTGTTGCAATTTTACGAAAGGATTAGACTGAGTTTTATTTATTTGCTTCAACATGTCTGGTTCAAAGTTAAAAGCAACTGATTCAGTTTTTAGAGTCTGAGGTCGGCAAGCAAAAAGGTTATGCCAATTTTTCAATACAGATGTCTGCTTTTTTTAAATTCTGATGACATATAAACATGACTTTGCTTGCCTTTCAACTTCGGGTGACATTTCTCAGGACGATGGTCTTTCCCATTCTCGTTAGTTTCGTAGCAGTCTCTGCACCTTGACAATACAGAGAAAATAGGTCATATCATCAACTAGTAGTTCAATTCCGTCGTTATCGGTTGAACAGGAACGGGTTTTGCTAGTCGATCGGCTCGCCACCACGTCTTCCCGCCAAGAGACCAGCTGCGATCCAAGGCGGAACTGTAAAGATCACGTAGGAACACGTAGACAACCGAGATTGTCCGGTGACTTCTCTCATCCCGGCGACATATCTGTCGAGAATCATCATGCACTTGGTCGCTTCAGCAGGTATATCTCGGCCATCAGGGACCTTGAGACGTCCTATCCGTACAATACAATCAATTGATCGGGTAGTGCAACGCGGCCGACGTTCTGGCGTAGCCTCTCCAGATCCTCGCGAACGACCTGCTTACGACTTGGGGTCGGTTTTCCGACGGCGTAAGTGACTCATCAGCTTGTTTTACACTTGCAGCAATAGTCGAGTGCAGCTATTCGGTGGAAGGTTGGTTACAAGCATGATTGTGCGGCAGATATTGCACCTGGTGTAGTCGTCGGTTGACCCGTGGTCTGAACTGACCGGGATTATACTTATCTCGGTCGTCAGTTGACCTGTGGTCCGTACTGACCGGGATTATTCTTATCCCGCTGCTCGGGCTTGTCAGTAATTTCGAATGACGATAATATCGCAAGGCAGTTGTCGGTGATATTCGTAGAACAATATCCCCAAGAAGTGGAAATGACGTTGATAAAACTCACTTTTTTTATTATCATAGCTTAAAAGAAATTCAAGTGTAAAAATTGAAGACCAATCTGGCTGCACATTTCATCCACGATGCTTCATCGGATATCATGGTGTCCCAGGTAATGTATGCTGCTGGAAATATTCTTATAGATGACATCATGCTTGACAGAAGCTTGGATCTTTTTGACGGTTTCCATTATCTGTTCTTCGCTTAATCGAAAGTCATTTTGTTGCTGTGGGACATCTGAACTGACGAGTACGTATCAAACAGCTTCTATTTTCATGCATCAAATTGGCTATTTAAATTCGTCTTTTCTGCTGGGAAGATGATGCCATCAACCACAGAATTTTTGCCGAAAGGGAATCACTTATAGCGTTCTTCTGGAAGATTATTACACCCAACACGTGTGAACCAGACCTGAGCTGACGGAGTAGATATTAACCAGCGTTATGATGTGTCCGAGGAGAGTATCATGTCCAATAAAGAAAAAGCATATCTGTTTTTCTTTACGGCGTTATCTCTTGCAGCCAATGAGTTAACACTGCGTATGGCATTTCTTTCTTTTCGAAGCTTGGACAACTGCAAGAAAAAGTCGAGGAGAAAACTGGAAATCAATTATTTACTCACAAAGTTGCAAATCTTCTTCTGTTTGTGGGAATTTCGTGGACAATCACCCTAACGTTGAACCATTGGCATGGTATTCTAGCTATCCTGAGTTGCTCCATTTCTGTTTGATCACAATTTAACTTCGCCATTTGCACCTTTGCTTACGACGGTTAATTTTTACTTGGTAATGGAGGTTCTCGCATGTGAAGATTCACAACAACGCCGTCTCAAGAAAATTGACAATTTTCTTGTGATTTTGTATCATTGCCTGGGTTGTGGATTCTGCCTTTGTGGGTAGGTTTTTGCAACTGCCAATACTCGTTTCTAGGTGATTTGCACCTGGCCCGGCATCCCACCCCTAGGTTTCCCTCTTAAGGGTCTTAGACCCTCTTGAGATTAAGTGGTCTTAGACCCTCTTGAGATTTTAAAGTTAAGTTTCAGCACGAGGTCCAGGAACGGGCAAATCAGTCATGTTGAAACAAATGAATTTAACTGACAGCCGAATCCCTTCGTACCATATAAGTCTGTTGGCCAGGGTTGGGATTTGGCTCAGCTTTTTGTGCGCGATGGGTCCCGACCACCAAATTATGATATGAAAATAATCGCTTCATAGGGTTTTACGTAATTGAATTGGCTTCAAGAAGCAAAATTGAGTTAAATTTTCCAGGAAATCACCCGTTTTTCTCTTTCTTTTAGGATTGAAACAAAATTATCCAAGCTGAGAGCACTGCTTTATCAGCATTCCCCAAAACGATTAAATCCTTTGCAGATACGAATTATCACCTTCATTTCATTCAGTCATGCGCATGATGCCCGAAATATGTTTGGAATTCGGCAACTTTGTCACTCGTTGATCCTGCAAAATAAAGCTGGCTTTTGGTGCCACATGCATGTTCTCCCTACCCTGTAACTTTGATAAACCGTAATAAAGCTTGTATGCAAGTTGATAAAACGCTTGAGAAACCTTGACAAGCCACGACTGCACTGTGTTCATTCTTTGGTGAGACTTTGATCAGAACCCCTGATGAACTTATGAATTATACTTGAAAAAAGATTTTCATCAAAATTTTATGCATCAAACAGGTTCCAAAATTGTAGTTCTTATTGTGCAAACGTCTGATTCTGCAGTCTCGACAAAATCCTGTGCATGTAGACTTTACACAAGATCCAGGACTTCGTTTTCCTTGCCAAAAATCTAAAAGGGGTTTTGGTCGAAAATTGATTTTTTATGTCGCCCAGTTGTGGAACATGGGTTATTTTGCCATTATTGGCCAATTTTGTTTATATTGGTAATTTTTAAAAGTGAATGTCCAAAATTATCTCAGAAAGATTACCAATTCCAACCAGATGAACGAGTGTTGCTACGAAAGAAAACAACGTTGATGAAAATTTCATTATCAAACCATGCAAAAGTTCCAGAAATTATTTATCTTTTCTAGTCAGTACTTTGAAATGCAGCTCACAAATTCATGGTGAAAAGCATCAAAATCAAAAGCATGAAAAATGATTGAAATACGAAAAAAAAACATTAAAACAAGAGCATCAAAAATAATTAAAAGATTCAAAATTGGAAAAAGCGAGCATGAAAAATGCATGCGAGTTCATAGCATTACAAGTGAAAAGCATGTACATGCTGAAGTCTAAAAATGTGGATCTAAGATTTGGATGTGGATTTGTATCTAAAATGTGGTCTAAATTTAAAATATGGATCTAAAATTCTTTTTTCTGCCATATCTTCCATTATATTTTCCGGTGTACGAGTATCATGGAACTTCCGCTGACTTTGAAGCATGACACCAATCAATCGCAAGAATTCTCGTGCAGCTTCTGACCGTTCTGGTCTGGCTGTCTTGTTTGCGGTAAACCGAAGTACGAAGTCATTTTTGGTGGACTTTGTTGGTGGTCATCATTAAAGGCAAGGAGATATTAATCTATGAGGCAATTTAGTTAGGAATTTGATATAAGTTTTAATAATCACTTGCAAAAGATGAGAAGAGACCATTGGAAATGTGTATCCTATCTACGTACCATTGAGTTAATATTTTGATGGCAAAATTTGGGGGTAAATAATTTCATTCTTTCCTAGAATTTGACCGAAACGGGAAAGCGGGTGGGAGACACCTACCTTGTGCAATTTGGGCTTCATATCTAACTGGTGCAGTGTTGTTAACTGCGCTTTTTGGCCAACGGAATGTCGTAGAGCCACCCAACAGACTTTATTTTATGTGCATATAAATTTGAATCCATCGATGGTTCAATCCAGATTCGAGACAAAATGTGGAAAGACTGATGATCGGTACTGAAGTGTACATGAATGACCGTGACGACTGTGGGGTGTTCTGGGATATTGAACGTGTAATTCATACTTTGTAGGCATATCATTCACAGTTCGTTTGGCGATCCCACTGCTTATGGGCCATGCTTTTTCAGAGTTTCTCAGTTCTGGAAACTTGAATCAAGCAGGGTTTTTTGGCTAAGTGTCTCGTTAGAAACCTTCCCTAAATTACGAGTATTAGATAATGATTTAACTCTAATCAGACCTTAACAACCAAGCAACCGGAGAGTTGTGGGATCCTCTTATCAGTTGGAGTTCCTAGGTGCTCGAAGTGTCAACCATACATCTATCTTTAAAAACGTTTGTCATTGCTTGTAATTTAACAGCCAGTTTAAAATTGCATTCTTTGTTACTGTCTCACGGTTTTCATCCATCAAATTTGTGTCCAGCGAGCTCCGAAAAAAAGGTTCACAATTTTGTTGCCTTGTATCTGTCCCCTCCATGTAAGCTCTACCAATTGCAAATAATCTGAAAACATCCGTCCCGTTTAGATAAAATAAGGCTGGATTGTATTGCCAGAGATGTGGTACGATAAAATAGCTTGTTGCATTTTAGCATTGTTGCATTCAAGAAAGTCCTGATGTGGCATTATCAACGAAGGATCGATGGCAACAACAGGGCATTGGTGAAACTGGAGGAGAAAAAGCTGAAGATTATCTATCAAGTGATGGACTCACACAACCTGACGACACAACCTCACACAACCTGACGGACATTTCACAGGTTGGAAGAAGTTAACATTTTCCGAAAGTGCATAAACGTGTGTTGGGACTTTTCGAATGTCTTGTAACTGCCCGACATGTTTGAAATCGTCAGAAGTATTTTGTGAAAGGTCAGTTCGATGTCTGTATTTGTGTGGCTTTTGTAAGCGGCCGACGTTGGTCTGGCGTGGACTCTCCAGAACTTCGCGAACATACGAGGAGTGTTCCAAAAGTAATGTCCCTGAGGTAGTTCCAGTGGGGCTGGGCAGATGAAACTTGGTACACACCTTAAGCCATCTTTTAGAAGACACCTTGCAAAGTGGCACATTCCGGCGTCCTCGAGATCAGATGCTCTATGCCGTCGATGGGGGGAGTCCTGCCCCACCCAAAAGTCAGTGCCTCATCACATTCTTCAAGTTGTTCTCGATGACTGCCTTGTGATGCTGTTGACACAATGGATATGTTCAGGATGCATCTTGGATGTGGGCGCTAGACTCCAGAGAGGTCGGTAAGGAATGTTTGGGTACATGATCACCACCCCAGGGCAGAATTTGGGTGATCCCCCCAAAAGCAGAGTGACATGCTCAGTCTTTTGGGATTCCAATGGAACGACCATCACCGACTGCCCAAAATTGGGCAGAACCATCACTGGCAGTTTTTTCAGCTATTTTCTAAGAAAGTATGATGAGAAATACAGAAAAATGCAGAAAAATGATAACCAGGGGGTTTCTTCATTTCCATGTCCAATGCCCATTCACACAGCAGTCCCACTGCCACACTGTGACTTGAAATGCCTGGTGTGACCATGGAATTCACTTGATTTGGGTAGCTCGGGCTTCACCTGTTCGGCTAAAAGAAGTTCCTTCTCTGGAAGTGCGGCTTTCAAAGCCCAACGCTCTTGGACAGGGTGACCAAGGTCTGACTTTTCGGCCTGGAGAGGCTGTTGCCGTTGATAATGAATGGAGGCTCATTCGGTTATCGCAAAGTTGCGCCACTCTAACAAACGACTAGATATAGATGACTTAAGGTGTGTGCCAAGTTTCATCTGCCTAGCCCCACTGGAACTACCTCAGGGACATTACTTTTGGAACGCCCCTCGTACTTCTCGCAACCTGGGGTCTGTTTGGGGTCTGTCTTGTTGTCTTCTGTCTTGTTGTCTTCGCAACTTGGGATCTGTTTCGCAACTTGGGGTCTGTTTTCAGACAACGCAAGTGCCGCATCAGCTTGCTGTGCACTTGCAGCAACAGCCGAGTGCAGTTGTGCGGTGGAAGGTTGGTTGGTTACAAGTATGGTCGTGTGCACACATTGCACCTGGTGTAGCCGTCGGTCGGCCCTTCGATCGAACTGGTCGTCTGTCTAGCCAGGATTATAGCTTACCCCACTGCTTGGGCTTGTCAGTTATTCCGAATGAAGAATATCGCAAGATGGATATCGGTGATATTCATTGAGTAATATCCCCATGAAGTAGGGCGCTCAAAACCTCACTTGGTTTTATCATGTCGTAAAAAAACTTCAAATGTAAAAAATTGGAAGACCAGAAAGGCGCACATGTGAGTTCGCATTTGATTGGCTGCATATTTCATCCACGATGCTTCATTGGATATCATGGCGTCCCACTTAATCTGTGCTGTTGGAAGAATTCTTATGGATGACATGATGCTCGACAGAAGATTGGATCTATTTGACGGTCTCCATTATCTGTTCTTCGCTTAATCGATTGGTTCTCTACAATTTTACGTTTTAACGTTGCCATTTGCAAATGTAAAAATTGAAGACCAATACGGCATACATGCGAGTTCGTATTTAACTGGCTGCACATTTCATCCACGATGCTTCATCGGAAATGATGGCGTTCCAGGTAATTTATGCTGCTGGAAATATTCTTGTGGATGACATCATGCTCGACAGAAGCTTGGATCTTTTTGACGGTCTCCATTATCTGTTCTTCGCTTAATCGATTGGTTTTCTCTAACATTAGACAAATTGGATCTGGAAGTTTGTGGAAGGGCGTCATGCATTTCCGGCATGTAGCGATGGTTATATTTGATAACTGAACCCGTGAATCTATCTGTATGGGCACAAAAAATGCAGTTATATTGTTGCTGTGGGACATCTGAACTTACGAGTAAGCATCAAACAGCTTGTATTTTAATGCATCAAATTGGCTATTTAAATTCGACTGCTGGGAAGATGATGCCATCAACCACAGAATTTTTGCCGAAAGGGTATCGATTATAGTGTTCTTCTGGAAGATCATTACACCCAAGACGTTTGAACCAGACCTGAGCTGTCGGAGTTGATATTAACCAGCATTATGATGTGGTCCAAGGAGAATATCCTGTCCAATATAGAAATAGCATCTCTGTTTTTCTTGACAACGTTATCTCTTGCAACCAATGAGTTAACACTACGTATGTAATGTTTTTCTTTACGAAGCTTGGACAACTACGAGAAAAAGTCGAGGAGAAAACTGGAAATCAGTTATTTACTCACAAAGTTGCAAATCCTTCTTCCGTTTGTGGGAATTTCGTGGACAGTCACCCTAACGTTGCAACATTGGCATGGCATTCTCGCCATGCTGAGTTGCTCTAGTCTTCTGTTTGATCACAATTTGACGTTGCCATTTGCAACTTTGCTTACGAACGGTTAACGGCCTGTTTGATCACAATGAAACGTCGCCATTTGCAAATTTGCTTTCGAAGGTTTATTTTTACTTGGAAAACACTGAATTTACAGATGTCACGGTTTCACATCCAGAAAAGCCGGGCTTGTTCCACGTGAATGCGTACTCTGACATACCACAGCATCTGGATAAAGTGCACAAGAAACAACGTGGGGTAGTGGAGGTTTTGGGATGCGAAAATTTACAACAACGCAGTCTTAAGATGATAAATCTCATCAGGAACCATCTACGTGGGTCGGTAAATGAGTTTTGCAAGTTGGCCCAGAGCTTGGCTGGTGTTCACCCGATTTCAGTGATTTTTGGTCACTTGTGACGCCAACCCTTTTTGACTAATGCTCCAAAGGGAAAGTGAATCAGCCTCCGTGACACTTAGATACAGGCATTTAAAAAAGTTCCGGTTTTTACTCTGCCGAAAAGGCATGGTTGATCTTAAACAGGATCGACAATTTCAATTGTTCATTCAGATGTCTCTCCAAGAATACGCCACCAAAATTCAGACCACTTCAGCAGTTGTTCACCGGGTCAGTGACCCCTGTTTGCAGCTACCGGTTGGTGGTTTCAACAATCTCAAAGTGGTACAGGGTGTTTCAAAGACAACCCTTGTTATGGAGTGAAAACACCAGCCACGAACGGAACAGAATATCGATGGTGCAAGAAAGTGGTACTACAAGTGAGAGCGCACCTGCTGGCGATTTTGTCTCCAATAAGTACCTATTCTGTGGCACAGTTAGTAATCTACCTTGATTACAGAAGACTCCGGGAACTTTCGATCAAATGATGTCTCAGGCAACTGTCCAAACACCATTGAGCAGACAGGTAAATCAACAAGTTCATGCGCAAAGAAAACGTGAAATTATTCAACTGTGGCTATTCAAAATTATCAACAGAGAATAAACAAATGTGATGAAACTTGGTTTTGCTGATGGACAAACTTCTGCAAGGAATTGACACAGTTTGAATGGATGAAGATGCGCATCACCAAACGGTTTTTCCTCATCAGCTCCTTCCAAGTATGTGCATTTTCGACATGGATTTCGATGCGAGTTGTTGGCATCCTTCACAAACATCATGCAATCACATGACTGGACCAAATTCGGTCACACATGACAGGCGTCTTCACAAACCCCACCAAATGAGTCCATCTGGCTGTCACATTCCGAGGACCGTAGTCATTGACGGATTCCATCATCACATAAAGTGAAGAAAATGGGGATGCTCTGCAGGAGAAAAAAGTTGTTCCAGGCGCCCATTCTCAAGGTACATGTGGGCATGCACCGCACCACTTTTGACCTTTTCCGAAAATTCGAAAGAGCACGGCAGGGATGCAATTTCTTCGGGTCAATTTGCAAAATCAGCCAATTCAGATGACTAAAGTTACTCATTTCGTAAGACCACAGTTTTCCAGATACTCACACAAGATGGCTGAAAATTTGCAATGTTCTTCCGAAAGAACACATTTTTTTTATTTTTGGAAGTACACTTAATGTAAATCGTTCCGTTTCAATTTTTGGGGCCAACTTGCAAAACTCATTTACCGACCTTCGAAATACAACTTAATAAAATTCAAGAGTTTCCGACCACTCTTTTTCTCCAACCGCATGTTTATGGATGATGTCCGGATTTGCATTGAATGTGGAACAACTCTCCACTTTAAATCTGAAGGTACTCCCATTCTGAATACGATGATGCAGAATTTAGACGGATCGCAGATGCCCACCTTTACAACCCCAATTCGTTAAAAATTGACAAAATTCTTGTGATTTTTGTATCATTGCCTGGTTGTGGATTCCGACCACTGTGGGTAGGTTATTGCAACTGCCAATATTTGTTTCTAGGTGCTTTTCACCTGACCCTGCGTCCCACCCGAAAGTTTCCCTCTTCAGTGGTCTTAGACCCTCTTGAGATTTCAAATTTAAATTTCAGCACGAGATTCAGGAAAGGGCAAATCAGTCATGTTGAAACAAATGAATTTAACTAACAGCCGAATTCCTTCGTAAAATTATAAGTCCATATAATTCTGGTGGCCAGGGTCGTGATTTGGCTCAGCTTTTTGTGCGCGATGGGTCCCGACCTCCAAATTATGATATGAAAATAATCGCTTCATAGGGTTTTGCGTAACTGAATTGGCTTCAAGAAGCAAAATTGAGTTTAAATTTTCCAGGAAATCACCAGTTTTTCTCTTTCTTTTAGGATTGAAACAAATTTATCCAATGCTGAGAGCACTGCTTTATCAGCATTCCCCAAAACGATTAAATCCTTTGCAGATACGAATTATCACCTGCATTTCATTCAGTCATGCGCATGATGCCCGAAATATGTTTGGAATTCGGCAACTTTGTCACTCGTTGATCCTGCAAAATAAAGCTGGCTTTTGGTGCCACATGCATATTCTCCCTCCCCTGTACGATGTATTTGGTCCAAAAAATTTTAACACACTGGTACTTTTCTCCATGAAGAAGAGATTCAAAAAGTGCAGTTTTAAAATTTGTTGTGCAGGCTTGTGCTGATTAGACTTCGTGTTTATTTTCAAAATATCTGTTGCATCGTCCTCCGGCAATGGAGTTTGGTAAAAAATGTCAATGGCTATTACGCGAGCTTCACAGCCCTTTGGTAAAAATCGTCAATGGCTATTACGCGAGCTTCACAGTTCCCTTTTTACAAGCCAGAACAACTGTTTTCCATCGCCAGGACCTTATCTCCCAAAGAACTAAATTTAATCAAAATTTGATAAAAAAAGGTTCATGACTTGTGACTCAACTTTGATGAAACTTTAATCAAACACACTAATGAACTTTGCCTGACTTTAATAATCTTTAAGAAATTTTGATCAGCTTTAAGCAAGACTTAACAAACTGATAAAACCTGGTCTAAACTGCTCATACTTTGATGAAATTTGATCAAACCCAGTATTGAACTTTGATAAACCGTCATGAAGCTTTTATGCAAGTTTGATAAAACGCTTGAAAAACTTGATAAAGCCACGACTACACTATGTCTATACTTTGGTGAGACTTTGATCAGAACCACCGATGAACTTTTACCAACCTTGAGATGACTTTCGTCAAACTTTGATAAAAACCTTCATGAAACTTTATTCATACTTAAAAACGATTTTCATCGAACTTTATGCTTTTTTATGCTTATCAAACAGGTTCTAAAATGTAGTTCTTAGTGTGCAAACGTCTGATTCTGCAGTCTCGACAAAATCCTGTGCATGTAGACTTTACACAAGATCCAAGACTCTACTTTTTCCTTGCCAAAAATCTCAAAGGGGTTTTGGTCGAAAATTGATTTTTTTTATCGCCAAGTTGTGGAGTATGGGCTATTTTGCCAATATTGGATATTTTGTTTTATCACGTAGTGCTTTGTTGAGCTGTTTCCCTTCAGTTACAATTTTTGAAAACAATTAAAATCGAGGACTAACTGTTGAGATCGATTTCACCAGCTCCCTGCTGGCATCATCAGTCAACTGGAGAAATGGT
>JASGXE010014137.1:0-11936 GCA_030068105.1 Sinentomon sp. SZTP_YWyxl | reverse complement strand
TAAGGGTTGAACGAAAATGCCCATCTTTGAACTCATCTGAGACATTCGTTGGACACTATTTCCTGTCAAATTTGGTTAAACTTGGACGTTGCGTGCCGCTGCAAATAACGTTTTTCGTTCGGGGGGTTCGCACCCCATTCAGTCTAAGGGGTTGAACGAAAATGCCCATCTTCGAACTCATCCGAGACATTCGTCGGACATATTTCCTGTCAAATTTGGTTAAAATTTGAAGTTGCGTACGGCTGCAAATGACGTTTTTCTTTCGGGGGTTCGCACCCCATTTACAGTCTAAGGGGTTGAACGAAAATGCCCATCTTTGAACTCATCTGAGACATTCGTTGGACACTATTTCCTGTCAAATTTGGTTAAACTTGGACGTTGCGTACCGCTGCAAATAACGTTATTCTTTCGGGGGTTCGCGCCCCATTTACAGTCTAAGGGGTTGAACGGAAATGCCCATCTATGAACTCATCCGAGACATTCGTCGGACACTATTTACCGTCAAGTTTGGTTAAAATTGGATGTTGCGTACCCCTGCAAATAACGTTTTTCTTTCGGGGCTTCGCACCCCATTTGCAGTCGAAGGGGTTGAACGAAAGTGCCCATCTTCGAACGCATCCGTGACATTCGCCGGACACTATTTCCTGCCAAATTTGGTTAAAACTGGACGTTGCGTGTCGCCGCAAATAAGGTTTTTTCTATCGGGGGGTTTGGACCCCATTCGCAGTCGAAGGGGATGAACGAAAATGCTTATCTTCGATCTCGTCCAAGACATTCGTTGCACACTACGTCCTGCCAAATTTGGTTAAAATTGGACGTTGCGTGCAGCTGCAAACAACGTTTTTCTTTCGGGGGGTTCGCACCCCATTTACAGTCGAAGGGTGTGAACGAAAATGCTTATCTTCGAACTCATCCAAGACATTCGCTGCACACTACTTCCTGCCAAATTTGGTCAAACGTGGACGTTGCGTTCCGCTGCAAATGACGTTTTTCTTTCGGGGGGTTCGCACCCCATTTAGAGTCGAAGAGGTTGAACGAAAATGCCCATCTTCGAACTCATCCAAGACATTCGCCGGACACAACTTCCTGCCAAATTTGATTAAGATTGGACGTTGCGTTCGGCTGCAATCGTGTACACAATGAATGCAGAAGCTAGCAGTAAAGGGCTTGCAAGCTCGCCTAAATAATGTAACTTGCCAGGACTCGTGTCTTGGACCTGGATCCAGGTGTTCTTTAACGTGCACAGTGTGATGCTGCACACAGGACCCACTTCTTAACGTTCCATCCGGATGAGAGGCTTTGGCCACTCAGTTCCCTTCCGGCAGCATAACCAGGGATACCAACCTGGTGTCCCTAGTTATGCTGCTGGAAGGGGGCTTGAATTGCACTTGGCCAAGTGCAATTCTGGACCAACGTTGCTTAAACTTCGTTGTTCTGGCGAGAACCGTACTTGAGAAATTTGAAAATTAGTTCTCGTCATCGTACTTGAAAGAAAATGAAAAAAAAAAAAATCGTCAGACAAAAACCACACAATGCTTGTCAGATGTGTTGTTTCTACATGAGTTTCAACCACGTTTTGTTTGGCACTTATCCCTACGGGAGAACTGCAGACAATGATTGGGTTCTTCTTTGACTTCATTCCTAGTGCATGATTTTTTTTATTGAGTGATCAGGTTCATCAGGTCGTGACGCCAGATTTGCCTGGTATTCAGATGAACGGAGGCCACAGAAGAACAACACCGAAGGAAAGTGAAACTGCAAGTCAGCCTAATGGCCCTTATTGCCATTTTTTGTGATGACCAATAAGATGAAGCCTGGAAAGTTTATTGCCGATGACCAGGGCTGCAAAAAGAGGAGCAACCTTGCAACTAGGTTGCAGGGACGGCAGGTAGCACTTGGGACGGCAAGGCAGACCATGGGACGGCAGCAAGAATTTTTAATGACTTTTGGGACAAGATTTGTTTGGAAATAATAATGCAAACAACATTGAAACCAAAGTCGGAACTCTGCAACTGCCAATTATTTTGAATATTCATTCATATTAGCAAGTTATGGAATAGGAATAATAAAGTGGCAACAATAAACCCAAGAACAAAATCTGCAGCCTTCCGCACCTGGCGATCGGGGCAACAGACAAAGATGCGAACCCTGGTCAATGTTTTTGTTTATTTTTACCTCACTGGTATTTTTTTTAAAGATTGTGCAAGATGTTTGCTAAAATGTGTTCACTGGCGAGCAAAATGTAACCTGTGTCTGTGCATCAGTTGCACATCAGTTTGGTTGCGTATCAGTTTCGAACCGTGCCGTGCGGCACATCACAAAATGTCGACTTTGCAAACTCAAAATTTCGAATTTGAAACTCGAAATTTGGACACAGACTCTAAATTTCGGCTGCGAAAACTCGAAATTTAGGCTCAGAAATTTCAAATTCCACTCAAAATTTCGACCTCATCTCGAAATTTGGACTTTGAGAACTCGAAATTGCGACTTTGAGAACTCCAAATTTCGACTTAACTTGAAATTTCGACTTTGAATCTCGAATTTTCGACTTTGAAACTCGAGATTTTGACTTTGAAACTCGAAATTTCGGATTCGAAAATTTCGACCTTGAAACTCGAGATTTCGGCTTCGAAATCTCGAAACCTCGACTTTGCAAATTGAAAATCGAAATTTCGACTTTGAAACTCAAGTGTCGCCTTTGAAACTCGAAATTTCGAGTTTGAAAACTCGAAATTTCGACTTCAAACCTGAATTTTTTGACATCAAACCCGAAATTTCGGTTTTGAAAACTAGAAATTTCGACTTTTAATAATCGAAATTTCAACTTCAAACTCGAAATGTCGACTTTGCAAACTCAAAATTCTGAATTTGAAACTCGAAATTTTGACATCAAGACTCTTAATTTCTGCTTCGAAAACTCGAAATTTCGACATTGAAATAGCAATTTCGGCTTCGAAATTTAGATTTTGAGAACTCGAAATTTCGACTCTGAAAACTCGAAATTTCGACTTTTAAACTCATAAAATTCCGACTTTGAATTTTTGAAACTCGATAGACCTTGAAACTCGAAATTTCGGATTTGAAGACTCGAAATTTCGACCTTGAAACCCGAAATTTCTGCTTCGAAACCTCGAAAAAACTTTGCAAAGCAAACAAATTTCGATTTGAAATTAAATTTCACTTTGCAAATTGAAATCGAAATTCGACTTTGAAACTTGAAATTTCGACTTTGAAACTTGTACCTAAATGTTGACTTTGAAACTCGAAATTTCGACTTTGAGAAACAAGTTTGACTTTGAAAACTTGAAATGTCGACTTTGAAACTCCAAATTCCGACTTTGAAACTCGAAATTTCGACCCTGAAACTCGAAATGTAGACCTTGAAACTCGAAATTTCGTATTCGAAAACTCGCAATTTCAACCTCGAAATTTCAGTTTCGAAATCTCATCTTTGCAAATTGCAACTCGAAATTTGTACTCTGAAACCTGGAAATTTTGCAAATTGAAAATCGAAATTTCGGCTTTGAAAATTGAAATTTCGACTTTGAAACTCGAAATTTCGACTTCAAACCCGAAATTTAAGCTTTGAAAACTCGAAATTTCGACTTTGAAACTTGTAAATGGCGACATTGAAACTCGAAATTTCGACTTCAAACCCAAATTTTCAACTTTGAAAACACGAGATTTCAACTTTGAAACTCCAAATTTCGACTTTGAAACTCGAAATTTCAACTTGAAACTCGAAATGCCGACTTTGCAAACTCAAAATTTCGAATTTGAAATCGAAATTTAGACCTTAAGACTCTGTATTTCGGCTTCGAAAATTCGTCATTGAAATCGAAATTTTGGCTTCGAAATTTCAACTTTGCTAATTGCAACTCGAAATTTGGACTCTAAAATCCGGAATTCGACTTTGAAAGCCGAAATTTCAACTTTGAAACTCGAAATGTTCAGTTTGCAAACTCAAAATTTCGAATTTGAAACTCGAAATTTGGACCAAAAGACTCGAAAATTTCGGCTTCGAAAACTCGAAATTTCGGCTTTGAAATTTCAACTTTGCAAATTGCAACTCGAAATTTCGACCTTGAAACTCGAAATTTGAGTTTGAAAACTCGAAATCTCGACTTCAAACCCGAAATTTCGACTTTGAAACTCAAAATTTCGACTTTGAAACTCGAAATTTCATCTTTGAAACTCGAAATTTCAACTTTGAAACTTGAAATGTCGACTTTGCAAATTTAGGTATTCAAAATTTCGAATCGAAACTCGAAATTGCGGCTTCGAAAACTCGAAATTTCAACACTGAAATCGAAATTTTTTTCTGGGGGGCTTGAATTAAATGTGAACATGTCTTGCCCCATTATTTTTGTTTTTTTGTCATTTTTATTCATTCGTTTGAAATTTTATCAATATTGAATGGTGAATGAAAAAGTGGTTCAACAACCAACCTCGCCACAATTCAATCAGTCATCTTCATCAACATCCGAAATTTCGACACTGAAATCGAAATTTCGACACTGAAATCGAAATTTCAGCTTGGAAATTTCAACTTTGCAAATTGCAACTCGAAATCGCAAAATTGCGTTCCATGATTTTTCTGAAAACCAAATGTCTGTCATGTCACAACCAAACCTCCGTCACCAATGTGGGGTCCACTCATGCGCCACATGGGACCCATATGGGCACATCCAGCTCGGGTGGGACGAACAACATGGGGCCCTCGTGGCTTCCCCATATGGGGCCGTGTGGCAAGAAATGACAACACTTTCATATGGGCCCCATATTTGGCAATGCCAGCGTGGCCCCCAGCAAAATACAACCATGTGGGCCCCATGTGAGTGTGCCGCTTGGGTCTGGAACAAGATGATGGATTTTGATGGAACTTTTCTCATCAGAGAGCTGAACAATGTGAGATTTTAGGTGTGCATAAAAATCCCGAAGGTTTCGCTGATAAGTCTGAAGAAAAAAAAATTGAGGAACAAAAGTGTCCAAGTTGAGATGTGGCAAAATTCCGGGTATCTTTCCGGAATTTTAATTCCTCCGGGTATATTTAATTCCTCATATTTTCACAGATTGCACGATTTTTTCCGTTGTCACATGGTTTCGACCTGAGGAGGAGTTATAGAGGAAATAGCAGCTTTCAGCTTTCCAAAAACACCAAAATTTTTGAGTTTGGACCCCTTTTGACTATTATTATCAAGCGAGAACACGACTTGGAAGCATAGTGGTTTTGTTTTTGAGTTTAGAAGAAGCCGCAACTCCTGCAGATTTCTTGAGGGATGGCCCCACTCAAGCAGGTACAAAACAATGCTGCCATGCCACGCTTTTTTAAGTGGTCACAAAATAGTGAAAGGATGTTAAAATTCAGCGATTTTGTGGAAGGCTTCTCAGTTCTTCTCAACTCTTCCGCAGATCGAAACCTGTTTCGATGCAAAAAATCGCGTCTTCAAAATGTGAGGCCGGAACCCAGAATTGTGTCATGTCGAAACTCGCACACTTTGGAGTCTCAAATTTTTCAGATTTGAAAAAAAAGAATTATGCCAGTGAAAGGTTTGGGATTGTTGTGCACGTGTGAAATCGCCCATTTTCAGCTTTCCAACACAAAATGTTTCATCGAAATCCCTTTTTCAGTTCAAGCGAAAGTTTCTTTCCGTGACCCGCCATTCGCTGGGTCCTTCAAAAATGCGGAAATCGCGGAATATGCGAACTGTGGCTGCTGTGCGAATCCAAACCCCCAAACCAAACTGCCATAATCTGATCTAACCCAACCTAACCTAAACCACTCAAACCTAACTCAACCCAACCTGACCTAACCTTACCTGCGATTCCGCGATGTTCTCTTGTTTTGCGAACCGCCATGTCTTCCATTGGTCCGCGTCCGCATTTCAGTTTGTCCCCCATTCGCTCACATTGTCTTCTCTTTCCTTCGGTCTTCCGATGGCTTTAACTCTTGTCGGAGTCGGCGTGCGAAGTCACAATGCATTATTGGCGAAATTTGTTCTTTCCGGGACGGCAAATCTTTTTTTACAGCCCTGCCGATGACAAAGCATGTCTTCAAAATCTCCCTTCTTTTTGACAAAGCAGTGGTTTTCAACAAACAAATCAAACCTTTTATTAAAGCTATAAAAAGGTGGTGAAACACAAACAAAAACAATAAAAGTGGTTTGTTTTATGTACAAAATCACATTCAACCGAGCACGATGCTGGAGTCTATGCCTGTGAGAATGCCAAAAGAGTGAACAGGAGTTTTGGGGCATTTTGCAAAAAAGCAAACATATTAAGGGGTTCGCCCCCATAGTAATTACAGATTTTTCTTGTGTATTTTGTCCAAAGATCACATTGGTAGCTGTAGATTGCCAAAAGGGTGAACTCTTGTTAATATTTTCACCCTTTTAAAAAAGACCGAAATATAACGTTCGCCCTTTCGGCGTGCTTGATAGCGGAGTGTTTTCTGTCAAGAGCTCTTCATTCCGAGCTCTGACAGTTTTGTTGTGAAGTATACTTAAAACGCAAGATGGATATCACGACAAAAATGCAAACAGATAAAGAACGTGTCAAGAAAAAGTTTGTGTAAAAAGGACACTGAATGGGGTGGCACCCCTCAAAACATCTTGTGACTGCACGCACGACATGTGAATTTCAACTTGGAAATAAAAAAAAATGGTTGACAATTGAATTAGCAAAATACTAACAAAACCCTCTAAACAGACCCATTACTCTGCGTTGCAATGCGATAACTGGAATCGTTTCAAACGGACTTAGCCCAAATTTGGAATTTTCTGCGGCCAATTTCTCAAGCACCCGATTTCTCTTTTCTTAAGTGAATCTTTACACAGAATTCAAAGAATGTGGATTGTGTGGAAGGAAGGACACAATTTTTGCCTAACCAGAAAATGCAAAGCGATCATTTTGACAGACAAGGGTCCAGATTTTAACCACAGAGCAAAATCAACTGCCAAAAATAGGCTGTTGGTACCTATTGTGCGATGCCGATTGTTGCTGAAAACCAGAAAAAATGTATTTCTCCAAACTTTCTCCAGAAGGCAAAAGTCCTCCAAATCATTTTGCCCACCGTTCGAGTGGCCCTCATGTCGCAAAAGCCCATCCTGCATTCGTATAAATAAAATGAAAAAAAAAAACACGATTTGTACAAATTGCACACATATTTTTTTGAGAGGGAGTACCTTCGAAAAGATTCAAAAATTTAAGTTTTACGTGGATCATTATCACAATCCTCCAATGCCTCCTCAATCCAGAAGTTCAAACCATTTTCAGAAATTCCACCTGGTTCAAAAGTTACGGGAATTTCACCGGACCTGTCACCCGGAGATTTCCAGTGATCACAGGCTGAAAAGAAAAATTTCAAGGCCTTTTTCTGTTTCAAGGCCACTTTTTCTGCCAGGTGGTATTTTTCAGCCAAAAACACCCTGAATTTACCGTACTTGTTCAAAAAGTCTGCAGAATTTTCCTACAGACCCTGAGTTTTGATTTTTTCCTCTTAAGGGGGGGGAAACCTTCGGATAGTCGAAAAATGGCTGAAAATGATATTTTTGGATTTTTAGGTGTGTTTATGCACGAAAATATGCTGATTCCAGTGGTGCAAACAGTTTTTTGAAATTCCATATAGTTTAGAAGTTACGGACCGAAATGCGAAAGCATCTCAATGCATTTTTACGCTATTTCGTTAATCAATCTTCAATTTACTCGGAACTAAGATTTTTCATGTTCGGCAAACTTTTGAATGCTATATCTCAGCTTGGGAACAGCACAGAAGGTTAAAAATTGGCATACTTATGTAAAAAAGTCCTAAATTGGGTGGAATGGTCAAAATCAGACTATCATATGGTATTTTCATGATACAAGTGCATTTTGAAATTATGGCAGTAAAAATTTACCGCTTTTTGACGCGATAAGGATTAATTGAATTCGGAAGCAAAAATGAAGTTAGGCAGGAGGATGCTGACCTTTCTACCCAAATTCTGGCTCCATTTGGATCACTTTGGCGCAAACTAGAGGTGTCTAGCTCCAATGGTTTAGGCGCTGCAGCGATCAAAAGTTTAGTCTACTTTTTGCGTATAAACTGGCTACAGCTGGCAAACCAGTAACACTAGGGGTGTGAAATTTTGCACAGATCTTAGTTAAAGTGACCTGAAAATGTGTGCAAAGTTTGAACCAAATCGGTTGAAAAATAAAAAAAAGTTTGCGCGAAGGTTTCCCCCCCTTAACTATTTGCCATAGTCATTTGCTTTTGCGAAGCAAGTATCGAAAAAGGCTCGTAGCACGAATATCATCAAGAAATTGGAAAATATTGCACTTTAGATGATTTTGAGACATTCTGAAATTGAATTGCAGAGAGTCTGATAAAACGAGTGCCTAATTTCAATGAAAGCAAGTGATACACCAAACAGTTGGGTGTGAAGGTGCTCCCCCCTTAAGCTATACAGTCTACAAGGATATGCGACGCTGGAACCATAGTTCGCGTACAACGAACCATTAACCGTTAAACGAACCATTAACAACGAACAATTAACCGTTAAAGAGGTTTTGTATCGTGCATTTATCCTCTTGGCGTAAGCACACTTCCCAAATTGAGGCTGTCATTCAGCTGCCAGCCTCCATTAAGTTTTCCGTATGCGCCACCCAATCCGGAACATGGAATTTGAACACCAGTGTCGTTTGCTGGTGAAAGACCAATGAACGAACGTGCAGGCTATTCTGATTTCATGTGGCCATTTTTAACAGCTGGCTTTGATTTCAGTTTATTCTTACTCTCCGTGTAGAGATTATTCAAATCAAACACCTCCCTCACCTTGTCCTGAAAACAATACAAACAGCACATCAAGGAATATAACTTTTTATGCAAGAAGAAAAAATTATAGTGTTCTGTAAATTTCCCAACTTACGCAGGAAATATCCACAATTTTTCCAGGAATATTTCCAATTTTCCTGGGAAATTTCCCGGGAAAATTGGGAAATTTCCCGGGAAAAATCACTTGGGAAATTTCCCGGGAAAAATCACTTGGGAAATTTCCCGAGAAAAATCACTTGGGAAATTTCCCAAAATTTTGGGAAATTTCCCTAACTTCAAACACTAGGTTTCACGAGTAGGATGTCCAGTGTCGTCCTGATCAGTGACAAAGGCCAGGAATACCTGCATTGTGAGGGCAAAATTGGATTTCTTTTTTCGGAGGAACTTTCAAAATAATAGTCACCAAACGACAAATCAAAATCGGCCAAAATTTGATCTCTGGTGGGTACCCACCACGCTGTTTTACGCAAAAAAAACATTTTGATTCCCCAAGACGAGGATTCACACTTCCGTGAACCTGCTGGTTGTTGACTGAATTGTTTCAAGTCTGAGGTACCTCTCACTCCCATCGCCGGGTGGCTAAAACTGTCACCATTTCGACCTGTATAAAACTGCGAACATCACCGATACCCAATGCATTACGCCTGAAGGCTGAAACCTACAGGTGTTTGGCCATTTGTATTGTGGCATCGTTTGTTTGTGAAAAATATTGCTATTTCAAAATTCCAGCAAACATTAAATTGTTATTTCCATCAACAAAAGAAACTTGGCACTTGTCTTAGTTTCAGCTCCACCTACCTGACTGAACTGAAATGGCACAACCTTTCCTTTAGCATCAACGTAAGGCCTCCTGATCAACTCCTTTCCTTCTCGATAGACAACCACAGTTGGAAGCTGTTTACTGAGAGATGAATCACTTACATTCTGCTTACGGCTTACGTCGGGGTATCTTCCAACATCAATCTTTCCAAACCGTAAATTTGGAAGAGAATAGCTGAAAGAGTGCAAGAACTGAGTTGTATTTTTTTGCAGAAAATAACCAGTTTGATTGGGCAAAGTATCCTGCATCCAAGAAGCGATGGTGTGGAAAGAAGGGAACGGCCTGTGATCAAAAATTGACAAAAATCGTTTGGTTCTGAGGGCTACTGCCCTTGCCTGATTTTTTGACAAAAATATCCGAAACTGCAAAACATCTTGTGCTTCAGGGGATCCCAATACTCGAAACATGACTTTCCCCTAATGGAGCCCGATGCGGATGCATCACTATATCCCAAGAAATAGGCCAACAGGGGGAATGCATAGTTGTCGTGACCACATTTCTTTTCACATACACGTAAAAATGCGATTGTTGAGAGATTTCAGCACAAACTGCATGCTGCAGAAATCAAAGATCCTCTGTTGAAACAGAGTCAAAACCTGACACCTCCAGAAACCTTCGTTGGAATGTGGTGCAAAAAAATCACAGCCTGCAGAAGAATAAAAAGGAAATGCTTCCGAGGCAACAGTTAAATGGAAAAACCACATGTGTGCACCCCACTGATCCGAATACCACATCTGGGCATGTTCATATTGGGTCATCAAGTTTCCTGCACTATCATAGTTTCAAACTTGCATCATTCCCGAGTCTCCATTTTATGTTTAGTCATCATGGAAAAGAGCTTGAAAACAGTCGTAAATCATGAAATTTTGAGTGGGCGGGCACGCTGAAAACTGTGGTACACAGTGAGATGAAGAGCGACATAACAGCGCTAAAGCTAAACCTGGTTTCTGGTTTATTTAATTTATTTCCAGAAATCCGAAAAAAAGCACAACAGGTAGGAAATTGGAAAAAATAAAGATAATCAATCAATCAATCCCCATCCAAAACTTACCAATGAGTTGAGCCGAAAAAATTGGATGAACCAAGCGTAGACAAAGTTGAAAGAATTCAGGCCAATTGCAGCGAAGCAGCAACCTACTTCTGTGTTTATTTTGCCTTGACCTGCTTCAACTCAAAGCTGCACATACCTACCTGTTCGACAGCTGAGTAAATGTTGGTGCAAAATTCATGCAAGATGGACTCCAAGCAGCCGAGAAGGCAATAATCCAGGTTGTATCCTTATCTTTACTCTTCAACACCTCCTCTTCGAAGATGGGTCCGTGGAAGTACATTACGTTATCCTCTCCACTGTACGATGGTTCGGGAAGAAACAACCCTTGCACTGGGATGGAGAAATACAACAATACAAAACATACCATAAGCACCCAATAAACACCAATATAGTTGGGTCACCCAATAAACCCAACCACAAACACCACGCACTTTTCAGTCCCTGATTTGCGTGCTCGTTTATTATTTCTGCAGAAATTTTAAAGAAATCACGAAATCATTGTCTTGGAAAATCAGCCATCTTAACCTATCATCGAAAACCTTCAGTTGTACCAGTTATTAGTCAAGAAAGAGTTGGAGGTTTCCCATTTTGACATTTTGGCCAATTTTTCTCTGACGTTTGGGTGTCATCAATGGAAACATAGAATTCACATTGAAATTAAATGATTTTTAGCAAGTTATTGAAGTTAAATGATTATTAAAAGGTGAAGAAGCAGCCATTTATGGCAGTGAGACTGATGAATCGATTTCAATTTTGTTTAGTGTTGTAATAAACAAACTTTGTTTTATTGTAATAAACAAATAGCACAAATATTTTGCTTCAGTTCAACGAGGTACAAGCAAAATAAACCAAGCCGGTGAAAACTGTAACTTTGGAAAATGCAGAAGAAAAAAACTTCAGAAATGCTACTCACAGACAAACAAGATGCCATACAAGAGGCCAAATCTGGGATCGTTGATGAACCAGAGCACCAAGTTGGCAAACTTTGCATAGATGAATGCTGTTGACAGGTATGCCCACATCGACAGGGAGCCAGTCTTTCTTGTTCGCAGCATGACAACGACAGCGAGAAAAATGAGGATCTCATATTCCCTCTGAAGACAAAAAAAAAAGAGAAATAAGGATGAGGGAGAACAATGTACCTACGTAGGTCATCCCAGAGTATTTTGCAACTGCTTTTTTATTTGGACAAAAAGAAAGGAATCTAACCTGCTGCTGTCCCATTCTTTGTTCTCCCTTTACTTCTATGCAGCATT
>JASGXE010014136.1:0-12452 GCA_030068105.1 Sinentomon sp. SZTP_YWyxl | reverse complement strand
TTTTTGCAATTTTACTCAAATCGTCCTCTGAAGAAATCATGACAGCTTGATCTCCTTCTGCTTTTCTGGCGAAGATGTTGCCGTTCCTCACCCATACAAACTTCCATCCTGCAGAACGTTTCTTGGCCTGAGCCTGACCAAGCAGATTCTTTGAAGCTGGACTCAGATGTTCATTGACGTAGATCGGCGAGTCACCCCTCAGTCCAATCGACGCACAAGTCAGTCTCTGCCGTCTCGCTGCAACCAGCAGAGCATCTCTCATCCTGCGATTCACAAATCGAACGATGAGATTACGCTGTTGTTTACCGGGTACAGGCACCCAATGACAAGCATGGGTTTCCTCTTTCACATTGAGTTGGAAACCACATGCTCTTGCAACTTCTGAAAAAACAGCTTCAGGTTGCAAAACAACATCCTTGGACGGCGGTGAAATCCCTTTGATTTCAAGATTCTCTCGTCTGACATAGTTCTCCAGACCAACAATGCGACTTCTTAGGCCCTGGTTTTCTTGCTTTAGAAAAGCAACCTCGGATTTGTAAGCATTCAGCGCAATTAATACCTCGTCGTATTTTGCGCTCATGAACTGCACACTGTCCTTGAGTTGGCGAACAGCATCAGTCAGATCCTTCCTTGATGAAGCTTCATCTTGAAGGGGATCAGCCTGTGGGCTGTGTCCACGACGTCTGGAACCATCATCACCATCTGCCTTTGCTGGGGATAGCTTAGGCATGCTCTGCTTACGACGACCTGCTGGCATCGTGTACCTTAGATCGTTAAGGAACTGCTTGAACTAAGTGGGCCTCCTGAATAGCCTACACCCACAAGGTATAAGTGGCTCTCCTTAAAGCCTATAGCCACAAGGTCAATGATTCTAGAAAGTAATCTCCTGGCTCAAAGAAACAATGTTTCACAATGTTCAAACAATGTTCAATGAAACAATGTTCAAAGTTTAATAATCTTACTTTCGTTAATTGATAATTTTGTGCCTGTTTGACACATTGAATGAAGATTCGAGAGAGGAGAGATTGTTTGAAACGTTGAAATTAAACAGGGATTGAAAATTCAATTCGGGCATTCTTCTCTGCTGAATTTACTACCGCATTTTCCTCTGCATAGGGTTCCGTACTAAATCAGGTATCTATATTCCGGCAATGGTTATGCCAATGATCCGAAGGCCGCTTTGCCACTCTATCTGATGACCTGAGGTTGCGTTGAAGTGCCCGCAGATATTTTCCTGCTCATGGGCAACAATACCATAAAATGAGGCGACCATTTCATATCGCTGGAAAATAAAACCCCAATATAAGTTGCTGAAAGCGGCGGTTGAAGCATGACATCCACTGTGAGGACTACGAATTGCTTGGTCAACCCTGCACTGGTCTCCTTGAAAACGGCACAAATCACATTTGGCAGCATTGATTTTCATTTTAGACTCTTCTCCAATTGATCATCAGGTCACAAGGCTTTCTGGATTCGTAGCACAGACTCGCGAGGCTCTTGTATCAAAACGCACAAAAAACTCCCCCATATCCTTTCTTGCGAAGACGAAATTCACGATGTCATTCAAGATTAGCCCTATTTTTTGGGGAAAGACATGTTGAAGGACTTCACCTCAACCTAGTCTGAATCCCAGTGGTGGTTGTGCATTTCACCCAAAACCAAAAAACGAAAAACAACCAAAAAGGAAACCGGAACATAAATGCGCATTTTGCATCGCTTCCATTCTCATTCTTTTGCAACTAATGTGGCGCATTTGCGGCAGAAAAAGGAAACAGAAGCTTGGGCCATTTCTGGTTGCCTAGAGTGGCGCTTGCACTTTCTCTAGTTATTTTATTATTAAACTTCTTTGGTCACGGTGTCGTAGACAGAACTCTCAACAGGGTTGAACTTAAAAATCAGCCGCAACATCTGGACAGCTGCAGTTGGTCGGCAACAAGCAATTGGCGGTCACCAGCCAGTAAGTTGACAATAAACAACACTGAAAATAAAAAAGGAGTAATTTTACGCATTTGTCCACACAGTAACACCTTTAGGGGTGTAAACATGCTATTTACACCCTTAAAAGTGTCACTGGGTGGACAAATGTGTAAAATTACTCCTTTTTTACTTTCAGTGAACATGAAATGACGGTGCAGGGTCAGGTCCGGTTTGGTATATGCTTCATTGGAGAACAATGAAAATAAACTGTGCATCTAAAACCTCTGACGGATGGCATGGAAACAGAAGCGTGAAGTGGTGAAGGGAAAATGAGTTGGGTGGATGAGGGGAATGGGAATGGGTGCAGGGGATCAAACGTGATAAAGAAGGGAAGAAAGGAACAGCAGCGGCCGACACTTGTTTGATGTGACATTGTACTCGTATGTGACATGGTGACGATTTTTCCACTCCGGGGCCATCATATTTCTCGAAGAAAGTCGTTGCCGACTGCAGAAGACTATTTTTATTCAGTCGTGCCAGGGTGTGCAACTTATTTTGTGTACGAAGGTCGAACTGAAATTATTAACCCTGACCATGGGAAGGAATTATTTTTGGCCACTGTTTTTCCACAACTGCCAACGCACATATTCCCTGGAAGGTCCAGTGCTGAGACACCCATCCTTCCCATCCACCTAAGCATTCCTTCATCTTCGGAACAGATGAAAGTCATGGTGGCAGGATTGGCAATGAATTTGTGGTGTTATGGTTCAAATCCTGCTTGCTGAAGCGGTTTTTAAAACCTTCGGATTTGAAACCTGCTGGCTTTGTGGTGTTGCTGCGCAACTTCCTTCTCACAGTGCAGCTTCTCTGGCACACCCTGTCAGATCACACAAAAAAGACAAGAATTTCACGAAATGTACAACCCTACGGAGATGATGATATTCTGAAACAATCCCAAAAAGGAAAAGTAATGCACTAAATAAAAATTATCAACTGACGCCAAGCGAAGGGTGGTTGCAGGGCAATATAGATATTAAATAGACACAACTCTTCTCTCTATGCTCGAGGACGTCGACATTTGACTTGCGTGTTAAGTTGCAGTCTTGACATTTCTCCTCGGCGGCCGACTGACCTACGGGCTTTTCTCGTTTAGATGCACTGATGCAGTGTCCATGGTTTTTATTTATTTATTTATTTATTTATTTTCATTTTATTTGCTATAATGATGTGCAAATGTGTCAGAAACGATATTTACAGGCTATTTACATCAGACAAAGAATTTGACATTACAAACATTCATTGCAAAGGAAGATGCGAAATAGTGGCAATGATGAACAAGAAGTAGTGCATACATAGTATAACGTAACACTAAATAAAAATAGCGGTCAGTCGTCAAGGTGGCGAGGGGCGCCCCAATGCGATGTGATTACTTGAAGGAAGTGGTGGTCTCTAGGTAGAGCATTCCAATCCTTAAGTGATCTGGGGAAAAATGAATTGAGGAAAATATTTGATTTGATAAGTGGTATGCGGAATTGAAAGTCATGAGTGGCTCTTCTGTTTTGAAAGTTTTCGGCAAAAAGCGGAGGGATCTTAATCAAGGCTTTGCCTTTTAAGATTTTAATAAAGAACGCAAGCCTTTTCTCAGTCCTGCGAATTCTGAGAGGAGAAAGTTCAAGAAGAGTCAACATAGACGTGACGCTTGCTGTGCGATCATAGTTGCCAGTAATAAATCTGGCTGCGGTTCTTTGGACTTTTTCAACCGCATCAGCGTGGGAAATGAGAAATGGATCCCAGACGACAGACGCGTATTCCAGGTGAGGTAAAACAGTAGTCTTGTATGCTAGGAGCTTCGATTTAGCATTTCCGTGTGAGAGATTCCTTCTCAGAAAACCCAGAGCAGATCTAGCTTTGTTGATAGACATATTGACTTGTTCAGTCCAATCCAAATGCTCGTGAAGTTTGACTCCGAGATACTTAAACACGGAAACTGACGGCACAGTTTCATCATTTACCTTATGATCAAAAAATCGAGTCTGGGAATAAGGGCTTATGAGTTTTTTGGGATGGAAGAGCAAAAAAGCGCATTTCTGGACATTAATTTCCATTCGTGAGTCTATACACCATTGATGAAGAGCGTCCAAGTTGTTTTGTAAAGTGGTAGCGTCCCTGCCATCCTCGACAAATGTGTACAGTACAATATCATCAGCATAGAGCCTTATATTACAGCTAATTACATCAAAAATATCATTGACAAAAAGAATAAAAAGAAGGGGGCCCAATGCACTCCCCTGAGGAACCCCTGAGGTGAGCGAGAGAACAGCGGAGGAAGGCGTGCGATCGACGATGACATTGGCATGTCGTGATGTGAGGTAAGATTTAATAAGTTTTAACAATGTGACCGGGAATGACAGCCTTCTAAGTTTAACAAGAAGGAGTTCGTGGTCAACACTGTCAAAAGCTTTTGCCAGGTCAATAAATATTGCGTGTGTTGGAGTTTTTGACTCAAATTTTGATGCGATATCAAAAACCAATTCAGTTAGCTGAGTTTCGCAGGATTTTCCCTTCCGAAACCCGTGCTGATTAGGGTGAATTATATTGTTTGTCTCGCAGAAATTTCGGATCAAGTTGTGCAACATTTTCTCGAATATTTTCGGCACAGCAGAGATGAGAGAAATTGGCCTAAAGTTGTTGACGTCGTTGAGATTGCCCTTTTTGGGGACTGGGCAAATGTTGATTTGTTTCCAATGATCAGGAAATACTCCAGAATAATATATTTCCTTAAACAAGATTTCCAAAAATTGCGACAGAGGAGCATTTAGGTTTTTGATTAGGGGGATTGGGATTTTGTCAAATCCAGGACCTTTTTTGTTGCACATCAAAGAAATGACACTTGAAATTTCTGTATAGCTGAAATGGAATAAAATATTTTCAGGGAGACACATGAAAGATTTGGTACAACGTCCGAAGTGGCGATCGAAGGCGGGGTCGGCACTGGAAGTGAAATTTCATCAAAGTTATTTTGAAATGAGGATACAAAATGATCAGCTTTTTCAACATTTTCAACAATTAGCGATCCATCCCTTTCTGCAAGAACCAGAATAAGTGAGCAGCCCTTCCTCTTTTGTCACATGTGGTTCCAAAATGAGTGTGCATAGGGCGTATTTATAGCATGCTCAATAAAGTTTGCAAATAAAATATTATTCAACCTCACTGCAGCCTCTTTGGCATTTGTGTAACTTTCCCAGTTATGTGGTGTGGGGTAACGGCTTGCTGCTTTGAATCTGCGGCGTTTCAGCGCAAGACACTTTTTCAATTCCCGGTTCATCCAAGGGAATCTCGTGTCTATTATTCTCTCACGTGCGGGTATGGTGTTTAGGAGTGAAGATAAAATGTGAAAGAGATATCCCCACAACTCATTGCATCCAGCATTGTAAGAGATACCCAGAAAGAGGAAGAGCACCCTTTCCTTTAGGGGAACGATTTGGGAGGAGAAGGGCTAAATCGTACTGCCGTGATATTTTAACACGTTTGAATTTGTCCGTGTTAATACAGGGGAGGGAGAATGATAGGCATAAGAAGACAGCCATGTGATCTGCAATCCCTGGAATAATTCTTACAATGCTGTCTTCCGGTTCAAAACTTGTGAAGAACAAGTCAAGCGTATATAGAAGTTCCATTTCTGGAAAAGCGAGTAGGTTCATGGACCAGCTGCAGTAACCCAGATTCTTCAGTTAAGTTCAAGAATTCAGACTCAACTGCAGATAGCCCAAGATTGGCTATGTTACTCCAATTAATGCCAGGGAGATTGTAATCACCTGCAAGAAGGACTTTGTTACGTGCAGAGTTCCCGTCCTTTTTGCCATTTTTCAGGTTCAGATCAAATATTTTAACAAGACAAAAAGGTTTAACAAGACAAGGTTTTGTTGTTTGAAATCACCTAATCCTGTGAGATATTTGCAAGTAAAAACTCAGGTAATCCTTGCTATAATTCTTTATTATTTATCACGAAGAATTGAGGATACAGTGCCTATCCGAATATTCACTGACAAGTTTACAAGCCTTAAACGTTCAAAACACTTCCTTTCTGCTGGTGCACACTGTACCGACCGATCATAAAATCAGTTGGCAAAAGAAGTAAATTTTACTACCATGAAAAGCAACAAAAAGTAAAACAACACCCATCATTTGGAAAGTTCATCAGAATTCGATATCGCATAAAAATTAGACCAGAAAATAAATGAAAAAAAAGAAGTAAACATCATTACTGCCCTGGAAACAACAAAAAGTAAAACTGAATACCCTGACGACGTTCCACATGGCCTTAAAGCTACCGGATCAGAGCCCCAATAGACCTGAATTGACTGATTTTCGTTCCGATCTTTCTGTATTTCTATCTGTTTGCAATCTTCCAAGTGTTGAGCAATTTAAGGATCTTCGCAAAGAAAACAGCATTTTTCTGATGTTCTCGAATTGGCTCTGTTTTCAAACTGCCAAAATGGCATTTGCAAAATGGAATTTTTCAGAAATTGTCGTTCCAAAATGGAGATTTCAGGCATGAGATCTCCCAGTTACTTCTACACTTTTTTTGACCGGAAGGCTAAAATTCGAATCATTCAAATCAAATCAAACCAACTCAAATCAAGATAGTTTTTTTTCACAGATTTAATAAATCAGTGGCCTTTTAACCAAATGCCCCACACAAATTTTGACCTGGTTTATTTATTTATTTATTGAAACAATAGCATCCACAAAGACATGGGTGGAGCAAGATTGAGCTGCAAGCAGCAGTTAGAGATGATAAAAACAACACAATGAGACGAAATAAAGGTATCGATACAAAGACGCAGACAGTTTAACAATCAAAAGTCAGAAACTTAAAAAATGGATTATTGAGTCGGGTTGGTGCGATCTCTGAGAGTAAGGTAGTGTGATATTATCGGAGAATCACGTCCTAAACCATTCCAATCCAAAATTGTGCGAGGAAAAAATGAGCAACTCAGAACATTGCGTTGGCAAAGCGGATGAGAGAGACTCAGGCCATTGTCTGTGCGGCGTTGTGGAGTCTTTATGCGGTGGTGTTCAGGAAGGGATCGAGCTGTTTGCAGACCACATCACCAAGCAGGCAAAGCCTACTATTTAAGCGGCGCGAAGCTAAGCTAGGGAGGTTCAAATCCCTTAAAATAGCAGTGCAACTGGAACCTCTTTCAAAATTACCTGATATCATCCTAGCACCTCTACGCTGAAAACTCTCCAGGGTGACCTATAGGCCCATGTGGAATACCCTGTATGTTGGTTCAGGTATATTTCCTGCGTTGCGGGAAATTGTGTTCCCCGCAATAAAACACAATCTTTTTTCGTTTTTGAGCGAATTTTTAATTTACCGTGACCAAGGGAGACGGTAAATACTGTCCCCCCAGAGGATTAACTTTACCCGATTTTTATGGTAACACGTTTTATCGCCCCAGAATGGAGGGCCGCGGAATATATCGGACGATAAAAAATTGCACTTTTCCGTATGATGGGCTCGCAGATCCATTTTCATACAGGGTAGCCCAAAAGTTTTTAGCCAAAGGTAGACAAAATGTAAATTTGCTGTTTTTATCATATTTTGTGATCTGAAACTTTTCCTGGCTCCAATTATTGATGTCAAGACATTAATCAGAAAAAAATTTAATCAGGAAATTTTAGCATCGAATAAAGTGGTGACATCCGTGGTGGGAGCCAGAAAAAGTCACAAAAATCACGAAATATCATAAAAACAGATTATTTAATTTTTTGATAGGTATGGCCAAAGACTTTGGGTGTACGTGAATATGCGCATGTTGTTCCGATCAAGTCCTGCTTGACACCCTTTACTCATATTAGAGCGAGAAAAGGTTTCAGATCAAGAAATTTGACAAAAACAGCAAATTTACATTTTTCCTATGGCCAAAAACATTTGGGTTACCCTGTATAGATACATGCGATGTTGCTGAATACCAGGATTATTTTTGTCCACCGTGCATGAGAAAAAAATTAATGTTAATTTGACGACACAAGCAGATGCGGTCTTGTTCGCTACTCTTGCATTTGAAAACACCTGCGTCTAAAAAAGTCATAGATACATTGTGCTGCAATCAATTATTGTTAAAAAGCAATTTAAAACAAAAAGTCTGAATTGTTGTTCTTCATGGATTGCGAACAATATCTTATGCAGATTGTTGGTGCTGCAATATGTCTCTGCGATGTATTTCGCTGGCAAGTGCCATTTCTACGTCCTGCCCGATCGTCTTGTTGAACTCTTGTCGAACATTTTGCGGCAATTTTCTAAATGGTGAAAAAATACGCAGTGAGAAATAGTATTAATCGTGCATCCAAAGCGGCATATATTTTTCAATATAAACGTCCAACACAAGAACCTTCAGTATGGCAAAATCGCTGGTAATTCGATAGAACACACGCAGAATACTCAGGTGTTGACTCTCCGTGTGAAATGGACTGATTTCTCTCTGCTTTTGCGTAGAAAACACTATTGCTGCGAAGGGGGCTCCAGAAACTGCGAACTGAGAAATGGGGGTGGGTGGTGAGGTGAATATCAGGCTAATATGAATAATTCCAGTTTATTATAGAGCATGCAAAAACCTTGGTCGGATTCCATGATCCCAATAGCTGGGAAATGGCCTCTGCCAAACCAGACGAGGCTTTGTCACCCCACAACTGAAACCCCTCAGCTTCCCATAAGTTAACCCAATCAAAGGTAAAAAGAGGCCAAAGCTATCCACAATTCATTTTTCGATTTTGTGGTTTCTTAGATCCAGTGACGATTCAAAAGAAAAATGTAAAAAGTTGCAAAATCCTTGCGTATGCACGCTCAAAAATGGCAGACACGCTGCACCAACATTTCAGTTTCGCACAGGTGCGATGATGGGTGCCAGATGTCAGAATTGTGCACCAATCATGAGATAACCTTTTCTCTACTCAATTGAAATTACCCTCTCCTATACCGTTGATCTCCTACTTGTGTAAAATTACCCTGTTTTTTATGCCTGAACTCTTTCAACAATTTCCAGGCAGTCCCTATATTTCTAAACCGGTTTTGTAACAATTGACTCAACAGTCATGGGAGTAATTATTTTTGGGAGCGGATTGGGGAGGGAGTAATTTTATATCATATCAGCTGATGGCATGAATCGCTCATGCCGGAGTAAGGGAAGTCGCGAATCGTGGACTGCTCAAAAAGAGCAATAGAAACTCTTAGAATGGGATTGCCGTTTCCGTTTTGCAGCGCTATTTTTGGAGTAAAACAAGCGGACGGTTTGGGGAAAAATGAGAATCCGTGCAAATTGGAAATGGAAAAGCAATCCACCATGATGATGAAGAAAAAGGTCTTACAGTTTCTTCATGTGTTCCATCAATTCGCCCTTAACCGGAGGGAAGAATGCTTTCCATTCATCTGAATACCCCGTGATTTCAGGGGCTTCAATGCGTTTTTCGATAACCTTCTTCGCATAAGTGCGAAGCGCTTTCTGAAGATATCCAGCTTTCTCCTCAGCGGACAAAGCCTGGACCTGATCCATCGATAAATCTGGAGGAGCTTGGATATGGTCAAGATCACCAAGACCTTTCATCCTCATGTCCTCGAGTGTTCTCTCTACCGTTTCAAGAAATTTGGATCCCATATCATTGTCGATGCTACCAGCACTCGTGATGAGGTTCGTGGAGGCCGATGGGTGGCTGATATTGTCGATTTTCTTAACCTCGTTATTATCCGTCCCAATTTGCCGGTCATGGCTGATGTCGATCGCGTTCTCGTCACCGTGGTTCTTCCCACAAACGCAATCATCGGGTAAACACATCCGAATTGGGCAAAACAAGTTGAGGGCCAAATCAGAAGGCTGGAAATGGATGGACAAAAAATTTGTCTTGAGAGACACACAGGAGGCACCTTTTTAGGATGAGGCGCATTCAGTTGTTGCTTGGAGTTAAGAGAAATTTGTAACAGATATGTGCACTTTGCAAGAATTCCATAAAAAGCGTAATGTTGAAGGTTCAAAGAAGAGAAGAGCAAGTGCCATTTGGAATTTTCGGATGAGTCCCATGTACATGGCAGAAACACGTGAGTGGATCTCATTTGTGCAAATGGCTTGTTTGCGGGACAAAAAAGACCAAAAACCTTTGGGAGCACAACAATGCAAGTTTTCCCAACTCTGAAACTTTTTTTAGCAATCCATCGCCCTGAGAATATAAAAAATCGCTTACCTTCACCATCGTGGAAATATTCTAGACAGTTCAAAGAATTCGAAGTCGAAACAAACGATTTGGCAACCGATTTCAGCGGAATCTTGTTCGTGAATGAGGATTAATTAGATGTGTTTTTTTTGCAATCGGATCAAAAATCATTCCCTAACGCCGTGATAATTACCGGCTGTAAATGTTTGACTTTTTTTGTCTAAGTCATTCTTGCACAAGTATTTTGCAACAGAGCTGGTGGAGTGCATGCATGACATGTGCAAAGCCTTAATAATTGCCTAGCACAGCATGATCAATTTTTATTGAGCAGCATTGGGCGACAATTCTGTCACATATTCGTAAGGTCTGGCATTTTGCAACGAATGCTTTTCGTCAAATTTTAATTATCAAAAATCTGGGTAATAAGGATTTATATGCGCACTTCTTTATTCACTGAATTTTTATCAGTGAGTGAATTTGTCTGAGAAAGCACATCGGGCGTACCCTGTTGTTTCAGCAACTTTTCAAGGGAAAACAAATTAAATTGACAATGACTCGCCTCGACTGTTGGCGATTGTGATGCTGAGAACAAAAACCACACAACTCCCCATTTTCAAATTCTTGAGACATGTGATGCTAATACGATGCCAAAATCAAAAATTGTTTGTCAAAAATGATTTTGCATCATCACAACCACGAAAAAAGGGTTTTTGATCTCGGATGATGCGCACAGTATAAGGAATAACTCCTTTCGGCGAAAAACTTCGTTCTCTGCATGTCATGGATATAGAGGGTTTTTACCCTCATGTCTCAATAATTAATGTAATTATTGGTCAGCCTTATGCGCAGTACCAAGCCTACAAAATACGTCTCTCACTCTGATAAAATTCAGGGAGTCGAAAAATGCATTGTAATTGTCAGTGTAATTTCACAAACTGCGCACATGAAGCCCATAGCAGACAATGCCATAACAACCCAGCCGAAAGAAAAAAGCAATTTCGATTTGCAATGAGCAAAAAAGCGCAGCATATTCTAATCGAGGCTTTTTTTCTGGCGTGCGTCAAGTTGGCCTATTTTGTGGGCGGCAGTGCCCAAGGTTGGGGAACATTCCAGTCTGAAAAACAGATGAAAAACCTCAAAAATCCTATCTTGAGCAGCTCCTGAAACCCCCTCAAATTTCAAAGGTCCTTTGCATTTTATCCTAAAATTTCAGTGGTCCTTTGCAGCTCATTTTCCCGTCAAATTTCAATCGTCCTTTGGCCTTTTATCCTAAAATTTCAGTGGTCCTTTGCAGCTCATTTTCCCGTCAAATTTCAATCGTCCTTTGCCAACGATTTCAATGGTACTTTAGCCACGCAACGAGGTCGCTGGAGGTGGATGCACAGAGACGTTGATGCATGAAAATATCGGAAGTGAGGCTCAGGAAAAATTAATTGAGAGAATTGCTGTTTGTAAGAATTTTACGCCAAGTCTCTTGAGCAGGGAAATCATTTCACATTTCGGAGTGGGAAGTTCGCAGGAGATAAACGGAGCCCTGGACAGCGATTAAACTGTAAAACCAGGACTAGGGTGCGTTTGACAAGATTTCATTTTCGTATAGAGGTGAAATTCGAATATTTGGGCACATTTCTTCATTCTCTAGGGGGGCGTCGCCCCCCGCGCTCCCCCAACAATTTGGATAAGCTTCATCCCCCTAAGCTTCATTCTCCGTTTGGATAACATTTGCCGTGTTACCAAGATTCAAAAAATTATCCCAAGAAAGATCGTCAGAAAAAGTCGCCTTTTTGTTATGTCCGCAATGAGCAAGGTGGTTAGTTTTGAGTGATATGAGCCGACATTTTGAGTGTGAAACCATCTGTCGAGTTTTCGTTGTCACAAGCTGATGTTTTTGTTGTTGAGTTGTAGCGTGCCAGGTATTGGCCAGCTTTCAGGGGGTCATTGTCAAACGTATGCATCACAACATTGGTGGAACGGAAATTATGGCGACGAGTTTTTCAGGGACACACCATCGTCATTGATTTCATTTTAGGCAAGCCAACAGCTACAGAATTTGCTCATTTTAATTCGCGTGGGGTTCAGGATTCGTCATGCAGTTTTCGAAATCAAACACTTTTATTTCACCAGCGATGCAGAAATCAAAATCGTGATTTCTTAAAAAGTTGTTGGGTTGTTTACTGCACCATAGTGCACAGGTGAACTTGAGGCAGGTTCGCTGTAGTCGTATTTTCTGATGGTTGATTTTTGGAGAGAGGAGCTGCCGACTGTGATAAATGGTGCATTAGCCACACGTTTTTGCTGCAGGACGGCGAATTTTTCTGTAGTGAAAA
>JASGXE010014135.1:0-11562 GCA_030068105.1 Sinentomon sp. SZTP_YWyxl | reverse complement strand
CCATTCTGCCTCAATTCACTTCTGCCTCAGTCCACTTCTGCCTCCGTCCACTTTTGCCTCCGTCCATTTCTGCCTCCGTCCACTTCTGCCTCCGTCAACTTCTGCTTCAATCCACTTCTGCCTCAGTCCACTTCTGCCTCCGTCCACGTCTGCCTCCGTCCACTTCTGCCTCCGTCCACGTCTGCCTCCGTCACTTCTGCTTCCGTCCACTTCTGCCTCCGTCCACTTCTGCCTCCGTCCACTTCTGCCTCCGTCCACTTCTGCCTCAGTCCATTTCTGACTCCGTCCACTTCTGCTTCATAGTCCACTTCTGCCTCCGTCCACTTCTGCCTCCGTCCACTTCTGCCTCCGTCCACTTCTGCCTCAGTCCATTTCTGGCTCCGTCCACTTCTGCTTCATAGTCCACTTCTGCCTCCGTCCACTTCTGCCTCCGTCCACTTCTGCCTCCGTCCACTTCTGCCTCCGTCCACTTCTGCCTCCGTCCACTTCTGCCTCCGTCCACTTCTGCCTCCGTCCACTTCTGCCTCAGTCCATTTCTGAATTGAATTGAATTGAAATTCTGTATTTTTGGAGTTTCCTCCTCTCAATATAAAACATTAGGTAAGTGCTGACAGTCACAGTAAAATTCAACAAAAAACACACATTGGAAAAAAGCAAGTTGACAGAATAAAACAGCGTTTTTGCAAAGATGTCGGGCAAAGAACATATACACGCAGTGTTATTTTCTTGAGCCAATCCTCAAGAAGGCAATAAACTGAAGCTGTGCACACCACCTCTCCGATAACAATATCGCTCAGATATGATACCCGGTGGAATGAGCAGGTCCAAAGAAGGATGAAATTTCCGGCATTGCCATTCATTAAAAGAAATCACGAAGCCTGCCCTGCAGGAGAGGTATGCTCAAAGGCTGTTCAAAAACCCTGCTTGGAAGGGAGTTCCACTCCGGGATAGTTCTACCTAAGAACGAGAACTTGCCAATGTCTTTCTTGAAAGTTTCAGATCGGAGTTTGTAAACGTGATCTCGATGCGAGTAGAATGTTGGCATCCTTAGGAATTCACGACATTTTCCCCAGCCACCAATATTCGCCAGGATCAGAAACAGGCAGGTAAGGTGAGTCATCGACTGAAGAGAATCCCAACCTAGTGAAGCTATCATAGCAGTGACACTACCTAGGCGCCTATAATCACCTACAACAAAGCGTGCTGCCCTCCGTTGAATTTTTCCAGTGCAGAAACATGGCATTCACGCCAAGGATCCCAAGATGAGACAGCGTATTCCAGGATAGGCCGCACAAGACTGAAGTAAGCTAGCTCCCTTATTCTAGGCGGACACTTCCTGTAATTCCTTCTTACGAAATACAAAGCCCTATTTGCCTTGGAAGTAAGCATATTAATGCGTGGAGACCAGTCAAGCTTGCTCGTAAGTTTAACCCCGAGATAGGTAATCTCACTCTGAGGGAGAAGTGCAGAGCCATTCAGAATGTAATCAATTTTCTTTCTTAGTACAAAAGTTAATTAAGTTACATTTGTCGACATTCATAGCCATAGCAGATCTGCTACACCATTCCTGAATGAGAGCCAAGTCACCTTGCAGTTCCTCGCAGTCACCCAGGCCACGCACTTCAGAATACAGTATGCAGTCGTCAGCGAAGAGCCGCATGCGTGAGCGCATCCCATGACCAATGTCATCAATATAAATGATAAACAGTAAAGGCCCCAAAATGCTGCCCTGGGGGACCCCGGAGGTCACTGGAAGGGGACTTGATAGATGCTCACCAATTCTTACACACTGGGAGCGGCCAGAAAGGTAGCCAACTACCCATTTATGGTACGCTCATCCAATCCGAGAAGCTCTAACTTTCTAATCAAGAGTCTATGGCTAATCACATCAAAGGCTTTGGAAAAATCAATGGCGATGCAATCTACCTGTGTACCACAATCAAGGGACTGTGTAAGATCGTGCGTGAATGCAGTGAGTTGAGTGGAACATGAAAAGCCGGGCCTAAAACCGTGTTGAAAATCAGCCAACAAGGAGTTTGCCCCCAGAAACATCTGATGTGCTCAGCCATAATGAACTCCAGATTTTTTGAACAAGTATTTAGTATTTTTTCATTTATTTTTTTTCAAGTGTTTTTTCATCGTATTTTCTGCCTCAGTCCTCTTCTGCCTCAGTCCACTTGTACCTCAGTCCATTTCTGCCCCAGTCCGTTCTGTCCCAGTCCCCGATCCTTGTGTTCCAGCAACAAGGCGCCTGACTTTTTTAAACATTATGCCACCCACATCGCACGAAATTTCATTAGGTTGCAGCTTTTTTACAATTCAGGGGTAATAGCTGGAGAAAATTTGGCCAAGTTCTACTTGCCCTTGAATTTGCCCTTGTACCCCTGGTTGCGCTGCTGAAAGGGGGAATGTGACCAAGTCCCTCGTCTCCTTCGGATAGGACGTTAAACAGGAGGTTCCGTGTACCGCATCACACTGTGCAGGTTAAAGCGCACCTAGCTCCAGGTCCATGACAGAGGCTTGGCAGTTTACACTGCAGAGAAGCACACATCACACGGCACACGTCTCTGCTCTGCAGAGCATGCTCTCTTCGGGAAATACTGAGGGTTGGCATATGCCGCAAAACTGATCCGAGCCATTTTTTCCGTTGAATGCAGAGCGGAGTTGGGCTACGATTATGGGGCACTGATCTCCTTGCGAGCCTAAGTTGCGCAACAAGGTTCACGCCGAGCCACCGGCCGTATCGTTGTCCGCGCGTTCAGCGTATTTGAAATCTATACGAATCGGGGAATATCCCGATTTGGCGCTTAGACAAAAAAGCAAAATAAAGCTAACCTAACCCAACCAAACCAACCTAACCTACCTTAACCTACCCTAACTAACCTATCCTAGCCCATTTTCTGATTTCAGAGTGTTTCCCTGCTTTTTTGTGGCTCGGGACTTTTGCATGGGATTAGATGGAAAAGTGCCCGATTCGTATAGATAAATCAAATTCGCGTCCGGTCAAGATGGCAAAAGAAGAAGAAATGGGGAAAACACATGAATGAAAACATTAGTTTCGTCTATTGGGGCGGAGCAGGGCAGAATCTGAAGAAATTTGGAAATATTTTGGAGTTCATTTTTGGTGCAAAATTCAGAATTCAAATTCCGACCATGGCGAGCCATTATCCAGGGTTCGTGCCGGGAGCAAAAAAAATATGATTTTCAATTACAGAAAAACAAGATTTTCAACAACAGAAAAATCGGATTTCCAACCCAAAAATAGGCTTTCCAACCCAAAAAAGGTTTTCAACCCAAAAAAGGGGAAAAAGATCTTATCTTTCTGTTTCATGCATAAATGTTTGCATGAAGAACCCACCGGGGACGGAGAAAGGGACTTATTGAAAACTAATTTTTGTTTTCTTTTTGAAAACGAAAAAAAAACAGAAGGCGGAAAGAGGCACAAACCTTTGCCAGCGGAAAAGGTTTGTGCCCTCCAACGGCTCAAGTGAGCTGTAGGAGGGCACTTCTCGCCATGGAGCAGTCGTCCCTACTTCACCCCGCGAAATAACGCCCCTGGGTCCAGCTTTACAGGAGTTCTTTGTTTCTCTCTATATTCTTGTTTAGATGTTGCCATCGGTGCTCCATACGAAGTTGATGGCACTGGAGCTGTTTACATTTATCACGGCAGCAGAGATGGCCTTATTCCGAAATATGCTCAGCGAATTGAAGCAATCGAAGCTCTTGGTCATGTGAGCAGGGGATTCGGGATTAGCATTTCGAAAGGAGTGGATATTGATTCGAATCTTTACCCAGGTGAGTGTTGCATGTATGCTTGATGCTTCGTTTGTGCAGAATTAAGAGCAAATGACACATTGATTGATTAATCTTAATTTAATTTATTTAATTTAATTTTACATAATACTGCCCCAAAGAATTTTGGGGGCAGGGAGCACACCGCTCCATGGTACTTACAATTCCGTTTTTAACAACATCGTCAAATAAGTTAAAAAAAAAAAAAGGTCGGCAGGTAAAAACAAATGGCAACAATAAAATAATGCATGAAGTGCGTGAGAAGTCGCTCCCATTTCACTGACGCATGTAATTTAAATGAGGGGGGGGAAATGCCTTATCGAGATGTCTATTTCAGGAGTGCTTTGGAAACAACATGACGGAGTGTCGAGGGAATTCCAATCTCTTATGGTTTTTGGAAAAAATGAATTCAGAAGAAAATTGTGTCTAGGTGTTGGATATGAAAAACAAAACCCGTGGTCGGAACGGCGTTGAACTGGTTTGAGGCGATAGCAATCAGGCAGAGGAACAGGGCATTTTTGGAAAACAAGGTCAGAAAAATTTTGAGTCGGCGGTTACGTCGTCTATCACGAAGGGGTTCGAGTTGGAGGTCTGACAAGATTGCTGAAACGGAGGCACAGCGACGGAAGTTCCCGGAGATAACCCTGGCAGCACGTCTCTGGGTACTTTCTAAAATATGAATCTCGGAAGCAAGCATCGGGTCCCATGCAGCGCTCGCGTATTCCAGCACTGGCAGCACAAAGGACATATATGCCTTCCTTCTAGCTGCAGGAGTCGAAAACTTGAGATTCCTTTGGATGAAGCCGACAAGCCGACTCGCTCTTGAGGCAGTCGACCGAATATGGTCGCCCCAACTGAGGTCGGCTCTTAGGATTACTCCTAAGTATTTATAGGCTGGAACGCTTTCCAATGGGGTGCCAGTTAGGCAATAGCAGGGAATCATGTACGGGGAAGGGTTAACATCTCTGGAAAAGGACATTGTTTTGCATTTATCGGGATTTAGTCTCATTCCCCAGGTGTTGCACCACTCAGAAATGCGGCTAAGATCGTCAGACAGTATGTGGATATCTGTGGGTTTTTTGATCGCTCTGTAAATGATAATATCATCGGCGAATAGGCGAATACCAGATGCCAGGCCCTCAGTTACGTCATTCACATAAATTAGGAAAAGAATCGGACCAATTACGCTGCCCTGTGGGACTCCAGAAGTGACAGGACGAGGTGTAGAGAGTGACCCATTAACTGACACTTGCTGGGTGCGATGAGAAAGGAATGCTGAGACTAGCTGTACAATAGAAGCTGGGAAATTTAGAGAAATCAGTTTGTTTACCAATTTGTCGTGTGGGACGAGGTCAAAGGCTTTAGAGAAATCAAGAAATATTGCATGCACTGGGTAACCCGCATCCAGGGATCTGGATGCGGGTTACCCAGTGCCCTTCTTCGTTGTAGGTACCTATAATCGGCGATTTTCTACTGAAAAATTGAAAGTTAAGGCTGTTTTGGCCTTATATTGAGGCCGTGAAGTGCGCGTGAAGGCATTTTATGTTGTTTCTATATTGAAGTTTTCTGAGATGAAGTTCGCAACTTTCCGATTTTGACAAAAAACTGTTTTCGTATTTTTGTTTAGTTTTGTGAACAAAAATCAAATTCCAAATTTGAATTTCATTTTTTCCATAAAAAATTCAAATTTTAAAATTTAAAAATGGGCTTATTCCATGGAAGGCAAATCTAAAGAAACAAAACCATAACAAAACTGGCTTTGAAGCAAAACAGAATCATAGGAGCAGCGCTGCCATCTCTCGCAATTTCACGAAACTAACATTAGTGAACTCACCTTTTCGCTCCACCGTCCTGGTTGGTGTTTTTCAAAATTGAAATCAAATCAAATTGTGTCGTAGCTGGATGAACCGTGGATGGCCGCAGCGCCAGGGCGACCTTCGTTAGCCCATGTGATCTTTGCTGTCGTCCCGTCCTGTAACGTCTGTTGTTCTACTTTCCTGAAAGGCCAATTCAAAAACAAGAGAACTCGGGAAAAACACCAACCAGGGCAAATGGAACGAAGAAGTGAGTTCACTTTTGTTTGTTCTGTGAAGTTCAGAGAGATGGCAGCGCTGTTCCTTTGATTCTGCTTTGTTTCAAAGCCAGCTTTGTTGTTGTTTAAGCCGGATCGTGGATTGTTGTTGACGAAGAATTGGTGACTCTACGATAAGTTGACTGCAATCCCAGTTTTTTTCAACGGATACTTTTTTCTGGTCACCAGCTATGTGATGAATATTTGGATAAAAACCACCCACGTTGCGAAACGCGCGGTGTCAGTTTCCTTTCCCGATACAAAACGCGTACTCCACCTCTCAAGTTTTTCTCTGGTTTTCTGTTCAGATTTTGCCGTCGGATCCTTTTTGTCGGAAAGAGTTATTCTGTTCCGATCGAAACCTATCGTATTTATCAACTCAAGCATATCTGGACGACCCAACAGGCTGAACGTAAATGCGACTGATTTCAACGTCGAGGCCTGTTTCGCCTTTTCTGGTTTCGCATTACCGGCAGAAATTGGTTGGTTGTCACTTCTAAATTTAATTGTAAAACATTTTGATCGAACTTTTTGCACAATAAACATCTGCATTTTTTGCAGGTAACCCCGTATCCTCACTTCCTGTTGCTTGTTTTGTTGTGAACCTGCTGCGTTATATCCGTCTATAATTCCGGAAAAACGTCCCCAAAACGACATTTTCTTAAGGAATAGCCTTTTTGCATAACAATTGTGAACCAAGATTTTTAACAAACAAAAAATAAATTTCACACGACATTATCAACAAATAAATGAGTGAATGAAAAATAAAATGTAAAAAGATGTACTGGAAAACTGTAGCGGCACAAACCAACGTTTTAGGGCACAAACCAGGACAAACTAAGCCAGAGGTACCGATGGAAAAAATAAATTTTCAAAAAGATATTTTTCGCTTTGGGGGGGCGAGCTCGATGTCAATTATTTGCCTGCTTGTTTTTCCTCTTGTTTTCTACTTGTTTTCTCTTCTCTCTTGTTTTCTTCTCTAGTTTTACTTCCAAGCGGTTTGAGCACAAACTCAATTTTTGACACAAACCAGCACAATCATATAGCACCAAGCAACCACCAAACATTAATGCTTCGTTCGGGATGTGGGGGCCAGGTTTACGCACATGTGTTTGTTTCAATGCGTTTTCTTAAGTTACTTTTAATACGCTCATAACTGCTATTGTGTGTGTTCTTTCCTTTCCAGCAATAGACGTGAGATTGAGCATTGACGAACAGCACCATCCGACCAGAGCTTTCTTCCGTTTCCGTGAGGGAAGGCCTACTGGTGAATCAGATGCAGATGGAGATGCAGATGAGTCCGTTTCGCAGTATTTCACCTATCACGAGACAATGAACAACATGGGAAAGAAGTGCAGACAAATCAAAGCTGTCATGATGGTAGGACGCACAAACAAAGCCAACATCATTGGTCTGTTTGTTCCTACTGCACATATGGGGACTCCACAGGGCGTCATTCCGGGTTTTCGCAGTGGAATCCCCCTGCTCCCTTGCGAAATCCAGAAATGACTCGAATTGCGACGTGAAAACCTGAAATGACGAAACAAGAAATTGATGTCCGTAGACCTGAAATGAACCCGAAATTTCTTCTGGGGAGTCTGCACTCAGTCCTGTGCTGGAGACTCTACCTTTTTTGAACCCTTCTGTGGCACCGCTTCTCTGAGAAATACTCGAGAATTTCTCAGAGAGGATATGGGAACAGTCACAGTTCGGTATTTTTCAGGTAAGGGGCACATTTAGGGGGGTTTAGGGAGCGGCGCCCCAAGTAATTGGAGTGTCGAACCGAGCCACATAGAAGGGTTCAGAGGGACAGGGCCCCAAATTGGGGACCGAGGGCGGAGCCCCCATAGTCGCTGAAGAAATTTTTAAATTGTGCTTTTTATATTTTGGGTGCAATATTCGGATTCCAGAGGATAAATTTTTGAATTTGAATTTGAAATGTTTATATTTAGGGGCTTGGCCCCGTTTCAATTTCCCACCGGGGTGAGCAAAAAAATCGAATGTCAGGGGGCAAGCTGGCCGATGGAGGGACATTTCCCTGGAGGGGGACAGTCGCCACCTGACGCTCACAAAGTCTCGCTGAACTTTAAAGGGTGAAATTCGCCCACCAAAGGCATTTCTTTCTGGCCATTCTGAATACCCGGGCCATAGGCGATTTTTTGCCGACTTTTGAAGCCCGGGGCAATGTAATACCCCATTTTGCATGTGCCGCAAAACACATTACATGAAGGAATGCATTTAACAGCGCTAACGAGATGGGGAATTACATTGCCCCGTGCTTCAAAAGTCTGACAAAAATCTCCTACGGCCCGGGTATTTTGAATGTCTGAGTATAATCTACGGTCGGTTGGCGAGTTTCTTGCTTGGATTTGTTCAAGGCTATTGATATTGTATCTTTGGACAGCACCAATAGATTTGGACTCGTTGACAAGGAAACAACCTTCGCCTTTTGTAACACACTCGCTCAGCTCCTCATAGAAGGGTCACGGAAGGGCGAAGCTGTCCCGCCTGCAAAAATCGCAAACAGAGGCGCCTCAGGACTGCAGCATTCAGACAAAATGAAATCGTCATTCAGGGAATTCATTCATTTAGGGGGGATTTCATTCATGAAATCGTTTTTTTATGACCGCTCATTTTAGGGGGGAGCCTGAAGCAGCTTTGATTTTGCACGAGAACAAAAAATACCGTTTCGAAATATGTCATTTTCAGGGTTTGAACTTTTCTCTTTTTTATCGACCATCACTTTCAGGATTTTCAAACTAGAACAACTTCCGGACCCAATCTGTATATTCCGAAAAATCTCAGGTCAACGGTACCTTATAGCAAGATTGACAAATTGATCAGTTGTCGCAAGAAACAGTCCGACGTTTTGCAAAAGCCCACGTTCCAATCTGAAGGGTGATTCAAGAGTAACTTAACACACGCTAAAGGAAACAGTTTTTTTACCTTGTGCGCCGCCTGTCATCGGGGGAAGCGTTCAAAATGCAATCTGGAAGTCCTGTTGATTGTGGAAGCCAGCAACGACTGAAGTTTGATTGCAGGGCAAGGATGCAATCAATGCGATCTGTCTTTGGCTCCAGTCTCTCTACCAGTTCAACGCTACCTTTGAAACACTCTTTATCTAATTCCGGATCTAGTTTGGCCACAGATAATTTCTTGCCCAGAACCTATTGCGCACGCATTAGTGCCACAAATCACATGTGATGTCATTTTTGCTTTAAGTACGAACTATTGTGGAATTTGGAGAAATTGCTGTGTTTCTGCTCGCAGATGAACAGTTATTTGGAACCACCTTTGAATTTCTGTGCTGACTTCATGACAAACCATACCTGGGTGATATTCCCCAAAGCCACATACCCAAATCCAGACACTAAATGGTCATCGGTGCTTCCGTCAAATATCCAGGCTTGTTTCACACTGCCTCCCACTGTCTGATCATAAGGGGGGGTGGATCAGTGGGAGTGCTGCCACCACCTACAAGCCAATCCGGACCGAAGCTCTATGCAGATTGACCTGCATGCGATCCACCCCCTGATGATCAGTCAGTGGGAGGCAGTGTGAAACAAGCCTGGATATTTGACGCAAGCACCGATGCTTTAAAGGCATCATCCGTTCTTAGCACGGTAGGTCACCGAAATGACCTATGATGAGAGATGGGTCTGCCCACTCACTCAATGGAAGACGTGATTCTCCGTGTGAAGTGGAGTAGTCAAAGTTGGTTAGTGAAAAGTTGTTGTTGGTTTTGGTCTGGTTGACAATAACATCATCACTAATGCCCGGTTGCACCAACAAGGATCAAGCACTGATCTCGGATCAAACACTGATCCGAGATCAAGCATAGGGTTTTAGCATTGCCTGATCCAGGATCAGAATTTGATCCGAGATCAAAGCTTGATCCACGTTGGTGCAACCGGGCATAAATATTCAATGGATAGATTTGTGTTGCGAAAATTTTCATTTCTGTGCACGATGCTTTTTCTATGCAGGATTCCTTTTTCCATTGTTGCATTGAACGATGCATCCGTCTGTTGAATTGACTGCCTAGTGTTGGAGTTTGGGTTAGCAGCTTTGGTAACACCAAAACCGTCTTGGGAAATAACATTTTCTTTGAATACATCGTGTTTCGGCTACCATTTCCAACCATTTCTATCGCACAGAATGAAGCTCGTGATTTCTCGCAACCCATTGGACTCAGACTCAACTATTCTCTAGCTCATTTGGACGTGGACAACAACTTTGTCACGCATCATTCGAAGGACGAAATGGGGAATTATTCGGGTACGTTTGGAACTCTGGCAAATGTGCTGGAATCTTTTCACTTTGGGGTGATTCGAATTGTTGTTGAAAGCAGAAAGCTTTACCATGATCCGTCGAAAACATTGGAATTCATGATGAACTCAGGCGCCATTCAGAGTCAATGGCAACCTGTACCACAAAGCATCATGACATTCGTGTGAGGCGTGAAATTGCATCAAGCCCTGATGAAATTAGATAGCACCTGTAAAGCCTGGCCTTTAAAATTTATCCTGTGTTCGATTATACTTTTGATAGACTGTTTTTGACAAGCAGAGACGCAGAAGCATTTTACCATTTTAAATCACGGCACAAATTTTTAAGATTTTCATTGCAAGAGGCATGCATCCGATAAAAAAAAACCTCCGTGAAAAAAAAATCAAAAATGATGGATTTTCTCAAAGTGCAAGAGACAAACGTCATCGCCGATTGCTGAAATCTGACACTTCTCCAGCTTTGGTGCAATATGACGCTTTAATTTCTACAGCTTACACAAGAGTAAAAAGAAAGAAAGGAAAGTTTCAGAGGCGACAGTTAGGTAAATGGGGAAAAAACATTTATTATTGCAAAATCCCGTCCACTGCAAGGCCTGTTTTGAAGGGAATATTTGGAAAACTTTAACTCATTCTATCGTAGGACATGTCGTGACTGGAATAAGCTACCCACTGCGTCAACCTATGTGCGCAACGCTAAGTCGAGCAGGTTTTCAAAATAACAACTTGCATCACCTGTTCATTGTCTTCTGTGTCCATTGCTTCTTTTTTGTTTCATTTTTGAAATTTGCCAACGTTGTCTCACTATACCTGTACATAGCCGCTTTATCCCTGAAAATTTGCAAATTAAGCGCAAATAAAGGATTATTTGAATTTGAAAAAATCTCTCCCTTTGGCGCAAGCGTAAAGGGTTGCTCTTTGTTCTCAGTTTGAAAAGAGAGAAAACAATCGAAATAATTCCCGTCCAACGGGTTGTTATATGTCCAAATGGAAGTGACGCAATCCTGCGAAACGCGAACAATAATCTCAAAAACATTTGCTCAATTTCCCTGTTTCTGTTTCCTGCCATTCAGGCTGGGATGACTTTTGCGAAAAGTGTCCGATTCTCAGTCCACTTTCGCCTACTTCTGCTGCCTCGGCTGTCTACTTCTCAAGCGATTGCGGTTCAGATGACATCTGCAATGCCGACCTCCTTCTGAAGGGTGATTTTCCAGCTTTGAGGTAAGGCTATGAAATTGATTTTAACTCCATTTTATTTGGTATATTTCGGTTTTGATCTGTCAGCTTGTGGCAGTGCATATCGCGTTTTCCGTTTTCTTTACTGCGTTCACGTGTCCTGCGTTCTCACAAGCAGTGTCTTGTTGTTATCGAAACTGCTGTGAATGTTTTTCCCTAAACTTTGTCTAGAAATTA